>JAHWLE010001464.1:0-11256 GCA_024679135.1 Phytophthora foliorum | reverse complement strand
TATTGCAGGTGATTAGTTATAAGGTGGCTCTCTAAGGCGCCACGCACTGTATAATAATGGATTTTGACGCGGCCGTTAGTTGACAAAAATCGAAGAGGCATCAGCTTCTTCGGTCGCGACTCGGCTCTCGGTGCAATGTTCCGCTTCGTGGGCTCAGAGCTCTTGGTTCTATGCTTGGTTGGATTTATCAGAATGGCTTCTAGCCTCCGAGCACAGTCTCTTCACGTCACTGACGCTGATGGAGCGATCCGAACCGTGTTCTGCGGACTTGAGAAGCAGGACTCAGGCTACATCGAGCTCTCGAACCGAGTTGACACGCACTATTTCTATTGGTACTTTGAGTCTCGCAGCGAGCCGAGCACAGACCCATTACTCTTATGGATTCCTGGAGGACCGGGGGAAGGAGGAACCTATGGATTGCTGGCGGAAAACGGCCCGTGCACAGTCAATAACGATGTCTCCACGACGCTTAATCCGTCTTCGTGGACGGCTCAGGCAAATATGGTGTGGATCGACGTTCCTACGAATGCAGGTTTCTCATACTCGACCGTCGCTGAAGATGACGAATTCACTGATGAGCGTGTGGCCGAGAGCGTGTTCTGGTTCCTTCAAGGGTTTTTCAGGAAGCACCCCGAGCTTCAAGGACGAGAACTTTTTATTGTTGGTGAGAGCTATGGGGGGCACTACGTGCCATCGGTGGCGCACTACATTTGGAAGAAACAGGGCGAGCACTTATTCTCACCTGCATCTCCTGAATCCATTCCGATCCACCTTCGAGGGATCGGGATAGGCAATGGACTCACGGACCCAGTTGAAGTTTTCACTCACTTCGCCGATATTGCCGACAACCGCTACAACATTTCACTCGTGAACGATACCCAACAAGCAGCAATGAAAACCGCCGTTCCCGAGTGCCGACGATTGATGACCGCTTGCCAAACGAACACCTCTGTTTGTGGTGAAGCAAGCTCTTTCTGCCAGCGCACGCAGCTTTTACCGCTCCTACAAAATCACCGGAGTCCATACGATATCCGCCAAGAGTGCGCCATTTCGCTGTGGAATACTTCCCCCTGTATGCGCAAGGTCTCCAACGTGAAGGCGTATCTCGACTCACCAGACCTGCGTGTGTTCCTTGGAGTCCAACCAAGTATAACGTGAAGGCGTATCTCGACTCACCAGACCTGCGTGTGTTCCTTGGAGTCCAACCAAGTACTGGGGACTGGACTCTTATTAATCGAACTATCAACGCCGCCTTCTTCGGAGCACCAAGTTACTCCGGATACAAGTCAATGGGTAATAAAATCTCAGAGTTGCTGGAAGCAGGCTTACGTGTGATGTTCTACGCTGGAGACGCCGATATGCTGTGTAACATCTACGCTATCGAGGCAACCGTGGACAAGTTGATCTGGAGCGGGGCCGTCGGCTTCAACGCTGCACAAGAACGGTCGTACTCGACCACCTCTGGTATCGGAGACGCGGGTTCCGTGCGATCGCATTCGCACTTGACATACGTGAAAGTGCACAACGCAGGGCACATGGTCCCTGGCGATCAACCAGAAGTTGCTCTTGACATGATCTCCAAGTTCATTCGCAACAAGCCTTTCTAAAACGACGCGTATAGTTGCTATACACGGCATCTGCATGTATCAAATGAGTTGAGTCTGTCGCGGCAGAGTCTACTGAGGTGTTTTACCCAAGTGAATTCATGGTACATGTACAGATATAGTCATTATCGGATCCTCTCGATGTCACGACCTTCTTAGGTGCTGGATACACATGGGCGTGGGCGTCATACGGGGCAGAAGGTGAAACTTGCAGCGACATCGTCGAGGAGATCGCGGCGGAACCCTCGACTTTACCGCCAAAGCTGCTCAACACTCTGCTCAAAGCGCTCGCAGCCTGCCAACGCTCCATTATTAATACATTGCGGGAACACTCTCCGCAGCTGACAGCACAGCCACCACGCCTCTCAGCAACCCCAGGGCTACAGAGGCCCTCGAAGGGCAACAGAGAGGAGCCCTCCAGAGAGAGAGATCGAAAACATGTATTATTAATATCCAACGATACTATTATGCCTCCGTGGCCTGTTGCGGCGAGCGTGTCATGGATGGTGGCAAGACGAAGCAGAACGTGGCGACAGTTTGCGAGTTAGTTCTCAATGCAGTGATCGCCAATGCCCCAGCGGCGGAAAACGGCGTCTAATTTGGTTAGCCGCCAGTGGGGCCACGCACTTCAACGTTGCCTGATCCCATCATCCCGCCTTCCGATTGGTCAACACCTGCTTAAGTAACATATCAATGAAGTAGGAATCTAATCTTTGTGGTCAACTGCTGTCGAATTTCAGTTCGATCCGACCCGCTTGCTCCATATTAAATGACCCATTTGCATTCTGGAAATTTCTCTTCGCTCTTCCGGTGTGTCAAACGTACGTGGCAGCTTGCCGTAAGCCAGTTGCTAGACGACGTCTGCGACACGCTCCAATTCCGCATCCGGCCACTTTTCAATTCTCCACACGATCAACAAAGCACGACAATGGCACGCGGGCGGCTGCTTCTGGCGCTGCTGCTGCTGCTGGCGCTGGGTTCCATCCAGTCCATGGACCCGAGCAAAGATTACTACAAGGTGCTGGGTGTGAGCAAGCAGTTCTCGGACCGAGAGCTCAAGAAATCGTACCGTCAGTTGGCGCTCAAGTTCCACCCGGACAAGGCGGAGAACGCCGAGGACAAGGAGGCGGCCAAGGAGAAGTTCGTGGAGGTCTCGGAGGCCTACGAGGTGCTCTCGGACCCGAGCAAGCGCAAGGAGTACGACGACGCCCGACGGTTTGGAGGAGGAGCAGCAGGAGCCGCTGGAGGTGCTGGAGGACCGCGTAGAAGACGCTCCACGGACGAGAACATGGCGTCGTTCACCAAGATGTTTGAGAGCGTCTTTGGCCACGGATTTGGAGGAGCTTCCGGGGGCTTTTCAGGTGGAGCAGGAGGGTTTGGAGGCGCTGGTGGATTTGGAGGCGGATTCCCTGGCGGTGCCGGGTTTGGAGCGGGAATGGGGCGAGCAGGAGGAGGTGGGATGCATAACGAGTTCCAGTTCGGAGGGATGGACGGGTTTGGCCAGGCGAAGCGACCTGGAGCGGCGTACACGGGTGAGAGGCGGGCAAGACAGCCGACGACGCTTTTTGCACAGGATTCGCCCGTCAAGTCGCTCTCGAAGAAGAAGTTCCCGGGCAAGGAGGCCAACAATGAGTGGCTCGTGCAGTTCTACGCGATGGACGCGCCCTGTGCCAAGTTCCGCGAGAACTACGAGAGCATTGCGCGGGATCTGGAGGGCAAGGTGCGCGTCGGAGCAGTGAACTGCGATAAGCACGCCGCGTTCTGTCGCGCACAGGGCATTGAGGCGTACCCGAGCTTCGTGTACGTGTGGGAAGGCAAAGCGACCAAGTACGAAGGGGAGCTGGATGAGTACCTCGTGTACAACTTTGCGATTGAGAAGCACATCGCGCGTCTTCACCGCTTGCGCGACTCTGGGGAGATTGAAAAGCTGCACGCGAGCAATGAGGCCAATCTGTGCAACGTGGGCAAGAAGGCGACGTCTGATGCGTCGTCTCTGTGTGCGGTGTTTGTCTTGTCGGGTGACAAGAAGCAGCGTGAGAAGGAAATGAAGGTGGCAAAGCAAGTGGCTGCCAAGTTCCGGCACTCCAAGGCTCTGAAGTTTGCGTACGTTGACTGGAAGACGGAGCAGCGTACGGTGCGCAAGCTGGTGGAGACGGCGGTTGGGCACAGCCACAGGCAGCAGGAACCTGGGCTCCTGGTCATCCGTACGAAACGTGGTAAGACGCGTGTGGGCGTGCACTCGCTGGACGCCGATTTCACCGCCGACGCGTTATCTGCTACGATGGAACGTGCGGTGGGCGGCGATTTGTCGCTGTCAACCGTCCACGGCACTGTGCATTTCCACTGAAGAAGCCGTACCTGACCACAGCGTAAGTTCAATTAATTCAAATCATATAGAGGCCGTGCTGCTCTCGCCAACATGTCAAATTTGGTTTTACTACTGTTTTCAGAAAAATACACCGATCCTCGCACTGCGTCGTCACCACATGTAGCCCGACTTTGGGGCCTTGTTGGTCTCTCGAAGCTTAGACACCCGCTTTTTCGGTGCTCGCTTGCTCCATCACAACGAATTGGTGGTCGATCACCGTGAAGTTGTGCGCAGGTGTCGAGCCCCAGCGGATCCCAATGTCCTGCTGAATGAGATCGTTCAGGTACTCCTGCTCATACGTCGAGCATGCTCCGTCGTGACGATGACCCGCACTGCGAGGCCTCGCACCGTCGTTAACATTTGACGTCGATGTTTTCTGACTAATTGAAGTAATGAACTCGCGGCCGTGCTACCGTCAGAACCAAATTCTCCAACACCAACGCAAGTGACACTAATGGAGAGCCCCCGAGCGAACCCATGGTTAACCAAGAGAGAGGTCGTCAAGTTCCTGCGCTTTCGAGGTTTCTTCGATGCCCACCACCCTAGCTCTGCCGATGTCGAAGTCGCTGGAAATGTTCTCGGGTGTAATGTGGACACTGCGCGCATCTGCTGGGAGACACGATTCAAAAACGACGGACCGCCTCACTCGAAGAATAACGAGCCAAGCATGGTACTGAAGGGATTATGGGGCCAAGGGTTGGTCGATTTGGTTGATGCAGCGGAGTGGGCTGTCCATGTGACGGTGTTCCTCCCAACCGCTGAGGTGGCTGCCGCACTCAAAAGAGCAGCCAAGAGGGGCATTGCTGTTCGTGTCTTCAGGAATATCCTGCGTGACAGATTCTCGGCCGTTGACGTGGCCATTTTCATCGACTTGTTGCTCCATGATGTCGAAGTTTGCATTGCGGGAGATAACAGTGAAACGTTCGCACTGATTGATTCACGGGTGGTGGTGCTGGGTTCTGAAGGAAACTACGAATGCCATTAACGAACGTGTTGTGGATCGCGCCCGCCCAAATGTGCACCAGCTAAGAATGCATCGGCTTGATCGTGAGGTGTTTGCGTGATAATACTTCGAAGTACTACTACAGTAGTACATGTAGTAACAAGTTACAGTTTGGCACATTGGTCTCATCTTCCTCCGCTCAAGCAGGCCAACGTCTCAAAAACCATCTCCACGCTGAGGTGGGGAGACTTGCAATGATGAAGGATGGATTTGCGTTCAAGAAGAAATGCAAGAAAGGAGTCTGTGAGCAACAGAAGGCGTAGCAGCAGCGCCGCTCGAAGCGTGATTTCATGACAAAAGCCTGTGTCTGAAATATTTGCGTTCTTGGTGCGACTTAGGGAGATATTATGTTAATTGCTTCTTCAATAATATGAGCCAACTCGGGATTTGTCGTCACAGCATTCTCGATCGCGATTTTTAATGCGAAAGTCAGCTCCAAAATCATTCAGGACGTGGAATAGATTCAAGTGATCACATTTGACAGCCAAATGTGCCAGCGTATCCTTCATATGAAACGTTTGGGTGTTAAAATCGATCATGTTATCCGCCTCGAGAAGGATCACGACAATATCCTCGTAACCAGCGATTGCTGCACTGTGCACTGCCATGGTGTTTGGCAAAAGCTTCCGTGAAAATGTCAGGTCCCGTTGATGCGGCTCCTTTCGACAATGCAACGGCTGGGAGCACAACGCACCCAATTGAATCATCCATTCCACTAGATGAGCATCATGTGCAGGACCAGCTGCGGCTTGGTGTACAGCGTATAGAGCTCGTTGTTTGGGCGTGGCCCTGTGCTATGTGAAAACATACCCAATAACTCAGGATCCTTTTTAATCGCCTCCTTCAAATAATTTAGATTGCTTCCAGCAAGGGGGCCATCGCTCTCTTTCAGTAACTTCAAAAAATCACAAAACTATTTTTCGCGGTTGTCATTCTTCGTCTTCGCCTTGAACGACAGCGTACCATATTCTTGGGTGACGAAATCTGGGTGGGCTGGAAATGTGAAATATTTCCGCTGGCAAATGCCAGGTGGCGTCGCAAAATATCGGTTTTTAACGGAGATGCCAATCCGAGCTGTACCCACTACAAAGTTCACGAAGACTACGGTGAGGCCGCATTGCCATTGCCTAAGTAAAAGTGTGGGGGTTTGCTGTGTGGCAAGCAATAGGTCTGATAGCGGACACCATTCGGCAACCTTCGAGCTAAAGCACCAACCTTACCTAAGTTGGTACGCAAGAACTAGCCGAACAAAGTCGAAAGTAACGATTCCTCTTCTTCAAAATTGTCGTCCTCCCATTGAAAATACGCTTCTCTTAATCTTGCAAATCCAAAAAATCAGCTAGAGTACGTGATGATCGACTTCCCCAGTACAGAGCGGATGCAATCTCAGGCTTTGGTTTCTTATTCCTTTCTGTAGAGTTACTCGTCGACGTTAATACGCTCAGGGATGCAATCTTTTTCTCAATCGAATCGAACGGTTGATTAGCTGCAGATGTTGATTTCTTATGTCACTAACGTGCCCTTGGTACTCTTCAATTGCGACCATCTCATAGAATTCCAACGTTCGATTCTTCTTTAACATGCGCGCAAGAACCTTAAGTTTAGTCGTGAAAGTTTGGGTATTCAGCCTAGGATACACCCTTAACTGACGGAGACAAGTGATGTCACGTGAAAGTGTTTTGACACGTTGCCAGTTAATAAATTGTTCTTCAGCGAGTTTGTCAGTCAGGTGGTTGTCGCAGAGATAAAGCTGCACATTAAACATGCCTCCGGAGATCGTCAACTCTCCAAATTTGGGCACATTCCAAGCATCCAGGCTTCGTTCAGCTCCATATTCGGCACATCAAGAGTCAAAGACTTCAAAAACGACCTACAGCGTCGAGTGTCATCATAGAGACATGCCATAACATTTTTTCAGGTTCGTTGGTCACCGCCAGCGCCTCACTCACTTTCTTCAACTTTTTTCTGGAAAAGCTCCTTCGGTGTTATAGTCATACTCTCGTCTTGGTGATGTGGTGGACATCGGTTGCAGTCGTAGTGTTCACTCTTCGATATTCTTTCAAGAAGAAGAAATTCTCAAGAAGGAAATCATGTCGTTCCCTACGAACAAGTACACGCGCTACAAGCGCTCTACCGCCTTCTTCCTGGACTGGCTGCTGCGTGCACGTGGTCGTGGTCGCCGTCCAGGTGGACGCATCCAGCTGGACGAGTTCAATGAGGTGGTGGGGGAGATCGCAGCGGATCCCTCGCCAAAGCTTCTAGCGGAGCTGCCCAAGGCCCTCGCGGCCTGCCAATGCTCCATCACACTACGTGAACACGTGGCCACTTTCTTTGCAGAAGACGACGATCAAGGGCGCCATCAGCACTTTCTGGAGCTACTGAGGAGTTGGCTGCATACTCTGAAGAGGTTCGAGATACACCAACGTTGAGAGCACCAAGTTTGAAAACTATTATGAAGTCTTGGCGGTGGAGGAGGACTATTTCCCAGATGAAGAAATGGTCGTGGCGGAACCTTCAGCCACGAAACATTTCAAGGTGGATCGAGAACGGCTGCTTTCTGCGGCCTTTGCCAAGGATATGACTTTGGAAGTGCTGTACTTCTTCATGGAGATGGAGGAACTGATGGAAGGGGTCTTTGATATCTACGCCCAAGTGAGGAAAGGCGACCGTTCTATTGTGGAAGCGACCGTGGTTGCCAAGTTGGCCATGGATACTGCCAATGCACTTACGGCACAACTCCAACTTCGGTACCCAGCTCTTCGAACTGCGCAACAAATGTTGCATGTCATTTATGAAATCTCGCCGAAGAAGTTCGGCAGGCACGTACTAACCCCTGTGGTTGAACTACTGGAAGGTTTCAGGATTGATGAAACGTATCATTCAGTACGTGGCCTGTTCCTCGCGGATTTTATATCCGTGATGAACACGTTGGAGCTGTTTGCGTCCAAGATGCCGCCGGATCCTACGTACGAATTTAACTTGACTGAGGGGTTCTTTGGAGAAAGCTATGACGAAGAACGGACGCGGAACTATGTGCTCCCGGACCCTGAAAGTCTGGTCATTTTACTTATACAACAGCTGCCAGCCTTGTATAATACGATCGCGTATACGAAAGCGATCACAGGACTCACGTACAACCGGTCGGAAATCCCCGAATCAAACGTGATGGAGTCCTTCTTCGCTCTGATGGATAACTATTTCACGTCGCAGATAGTCACAATGCCAGTAGTATTTGCGTGCATTTGCTGGGTAAAATCAGTGGCAGCATTGCAAGGAAATGGGTAGTCGATGTGTGGATTTTTCTTTCGAGCACTCGGCAAGGTTGCTGCAGAATATTGAGGCTGGGAAGCAAACCGTTGAAGCAGCCAACAAGGAAGCCCTCGAGCTGTTCGTGAAGTCTGCGGTGGATCTTAAATATAGTGATCGAAACCAGCACCTAGCTCGTGTGAATCCGTTGGCAGCAGGCTTGATGATGCTAGATCACCATTTGCGGTATCTTCATTTGTCCGGTGAAATTGTAGAGATGACACCGACCCTACGCACTTTCGGCCATTTGTATAATGCCTTGGTGGGACAAGGATTTCTGGAGCAAATTCCGTTTTTCGAGGATGTGTTGGAAAATTACGAGCAGATGATATTTACCCCGTCACGGGTAGCAGCCGTGCGTGGTGCTTACACGCGCATCAACTTACTAAGCTCAAATGTGAGTGCAACTTCAATCAATTCACTGTTGTACAGTGATACCCCGATTGGGCGTGTTAAAAAGCGGAAAACTCTCCATTTGAGGGATTTGTCGAGCATTTTGCGGTTAATGACCGAAAGCGACAAGTGATTCGTGGGCGGTATTTTATCGAAAGAAATACTGGAAAAGGCTGCAGACATGTGCTCAGAAGAATTATTTGAGACTCGTGTGTTGTCTCGGGACATGTTGAAGCTCCACAAGGATCTCATTGACCTGTTCAATGAACTATGCGCAGTACAGCACGAGCAACCGACTCCTGACCTGGAGAATGGTGTGGTGTTGCCACTGTTGCCTTATTTGGATGCTTTCCTGCCTAACGGAATGATGGATTCCACTGCTCTACCGCGAGAGTTGCAAGGTGACACGTTGGATAGCGGATTAATCCGGACAATGTGCAGGAAGGTCGCAGCTGTAATCAAAAGCAAATTTGCTAGCCCGGCGTTGGACTGTGCGCAAAAATATTTTACATTTCCGTCCAAAGCAGAGGTCGCAAATTCAGTGAAAGTCGACACAGCGCCCATCTTAAGACGGACAGAAATGTTTTGTGGCTAACAACTTCGCAACTTGGAACTGGATGGTGAAAAGAGCAACTCTGTGGGCGAAGGCACCGGTACAAACGCTGTGGGGCGATCAAAGAGCAGGAAGAAGAAGAACAAAAAGAAGCGTAAAAAGAGCAAAGCAGCGAATGAAAAGACGTCAGCAGCTCAAGACGAAAGCTCACTAGATGTTTCAACGCTGCTGAAGCAATTACTCATGTCGGCTGACTACGAGTTTGATGCGAACGGCAGCATTACGGATCTGAGGAACGCTCTCAGTAAGTCGATGGGGGACACATTCAATCGCTTGAGGGATCCTAGTATCTCTGGGTATGACAAAATTGACGACGTGCAGCGCGTCTGCAAACTGGTTGAACTTTTGACGAGGGTCGTTGAGAAGATTTCTGATCCTATCAAACTGAACTCCGGGGATCGTCGAACTCGAAGTGTCATCTTTTTGGAGGCCTCACAACTTATTCACATGATGCAAAAGTTTTATCGAGTCGATCACACGCTTATCAAAGCCGATATTACACTCAGCCCGGTGCGAGAATTATGTAGAACGACGTTGGCGTTCACTAAATTTGTGGTGAACATAGCACGCGTTGGTGCCTCTCTTGATAAAAGCTCTCAGGCACGTGAAATGATGGATCTGCTAGAAAAGCGCTTGTTGAAAATGCCGTTTGTTATGAGGCATTTTGTGCGTTATCAGATGTTGGTTCAATTGTATTCATCAGCTCGTAAGGCGATGGGATTTGGGCAGACGTCCGGTTCAGACACGTTTCATAGTTTGGAATGGTACTTGGTCTGCACGATGAGCGCTGACGGCGTACAGGATAAACTCGACAATATGGATGGTTGTCCATTCTACTTCCATCTCGTTGCTACGACCAAGTCGCAGTCGTTTGAACAATTTGAGCGAGCTATTGATCACATTCCTGAGTTAAAAAAGGTGGGATGCTTTGGCCGGGACACGAAGCACGTCATGTATGGCGAAAGCTGCGAAGAATACGTGATGGACGTTCGAGAGATGGTGCTTAACACAGGTGAGCGCGTAGGAATTCAATTTTCCGATCGCAGCTCGTTACCGTGCACACCAACTACCCAAGTAGGCGATTTCGTGTTTTCAGCTATTGGGATTGTTCGTGAAGCCGCAGCTGCTTAAAACAGCATGTTTATCGGAAATTGAGGCATATATGGGAATATGCATGACGAAGGGAGTTCACGACGATAGTTTCGTCTACGGTGGATGATTTGGTGACGTTTGTGAACAAATGATGGCAACATGTAGTCCTGGTAAAGTTTGAGAGTGGTCGACAAAAATTGAACTCGGATTCATATCATCACGTGCCCTTGGAGTATCTTTGCACGCGTTCTCGGTGACTTACTGATCCAAGGCAGTTGTGTCCCGTACAGGAGAGCTGGGAAACGTACTTCACGTAACCCGTACTTTGCGGAATTTCCATTCTGCTGTTACTGTAGTAACTAGTAGTTCTCACTGTTGCGATAATACTATTGAACTACTGCACCTGGCGATCGGCGTGGTTGAAAGATTGATAAATGCACATCGCTGGAGATTGTCCACTACTTCGAAGCACATGGTCTTCTTGATAAATGCTGGTTTCTTTATTTGTAGGCTTTGTCCGACTGTCGAGAATCCAAATGCTGCCGGCATCAATTTTCTTAGCAATTCTTCAACTGTGGCACCCTTTGGGCGATCGATATCACAAGAAGTGCCTTCAACCGTCTTAGCATTAGGGACTCGCATGCCAAGACCAGAGATTATGGCCAAAGCTACTTGGAGGTGCATCCTGTACCTACGCCTGGCACGTAGTGTTTCTTGGGGATCGCCACCTATCACAGTTCACAAATTGATTTGTGGTGTTGACCTCCCCCCCCCTATGGCCTCCTTCCCGGCCAACAAGTACGCGCGCTACAAGCGCTGCACCGCCTTCTTCCTGGACTGGCTGCTGCGAGCCCGAGGCCGCGGTCGCCACGCCGGC
>JAHWLE010001463.1:0-11257 GCA_024679135.1 Phytophthora foliorum | reverse complement strand
GAAAGATCTCTCTGTAGACGATATTTTTTGTGTGTACTCTGCCGTCCTCGTCTATGGCCTCTGGGTCAACAGTAATCTTGATAGCCTTCCTGGAAGTCACTCTGGACAGCGCCACATACAGTTGGCCATGCGCGAACACGGGCTATTCGAGGTAAATCCCAACGTGGTGGATCGACTGTCCCTGTGCCTTGTTGATCGTCATCGCGAAGGCGGGAACGACCGGGAACTGCTTACGCTTCAACTTGAATGGGAACTCTTTGTCATCATCCTCGATGTAAAAGATGATTCGAGGGATGAAAACGTTCGAGCCCTTAGAAGGTCCGGACATAACGCATGCTTCGATGCTTCGCTCCCGTAGTGACACCACACGAAGCCGAGTCCCGTTGCACAGTCCTGCGTCACCGTTTAGGTTGCGGATCATAATTATCGGTGTCCCAAAGTTCAAAACAATTCTATGAGGCGGGATACCGGGGAAGTTGAGAGAGTTCAGAAACTCCTGTTCGAACATGTTCGGATCCGCCACTCCCTCGAGGGTGTCAATGGAGAGATACTCTTTCGGAGTGCCAGTGAGGCGCTCAGCCACCATATCATTGATGCGTCGTACGCTGGCATTGGTCGGCGCCAGAATCGCCCGTTCAACGAAGTAATCGTCCGGCAAGCCATCGGCCCCAACACCCGGATATACCGCATCAATCAACGCGTTGACATTGCGAGTCCGCCGGTCGTCTTCCATCTCGTCCAAGTCGCGATCGTGGGATTCGTCTGCAGGAGAAAGGAGATTGAAACTTGGAGGCGGCTCCATATCACTGTCCTCTCCTGATTCGTCGTCCGCCGTGGTAACTGTGCCCCGAGGTTCAGGGATGATGCACATATCCCGGGGATGGCATATGTCATTAGTCATTCTCACCAATTTCTTCGTTCACAGGGTAACGTCCTTCGCCTATCTGAAGTAAGAACTCAGAAAACTCTGCCAACTCAGCCGCACTGGCAGGATCAGGGGCCGTCTGAACGCGCATATTCTCGGTCAGACGCACTTGGTGCAAATGTTCCCACAGCGGTGAGCTCTTAAAGCAGGCTGCAATTGTCTCTGCCCACGTTACATCCTTCAGGACAGGCAAGATCTGGCGGTGATCACCGCTGAAAACCATCACCTTCCCCCCGAACGGTTCCAGGTCGTTCTTCATGATATCGCGGAGCGTCCTGTCGACCGCTTCAAAGCAACCTCGATTCATCATCGGAGCTTCGTCCCAGATAATCAGACTGGCATTCCGAATCAACTCCGCCTTCTGACTCTGGAAGGAAAGAGTACAGGTTGAATGCTCAGTTAGCTTAAGCGGGATACGAAACGTGGAGTATGCGGTGTGTCCTCCTGTCAACAGAGGTAGAAACGATCTGGGTCTTGGGGTGATACGTGGACAATGCGACCCAGTGAGGGCACGTATTGTTTGTATGGCTGCCACCTCTTCTCCACCCACCTGTACTTGGTTGGGACATCCTTGTACGACAGGCCAGCTGTCCCCTCCGGATCGCGCGCACATAGTCTAAAAAACTCGGTCAGCATCGTTCTGTTACCTCTGCGAATCAGATTGTGAAGCTGAGCAGTAGACGCATGTCCACGATATGCGACCATTTTCATGTCCTCCAAGTGAACGGGAAGGTTTACCACAGAATGTGTCGAACCTTGCGTTGGATGCATGAACTTGCACGCCTCCATAGGAGAAATGTAGCGTCCTAACAGGTACTGTAGAATCTCGTTGGCTTCAATCTCCTCGCCATCAATGGTAATCGTAGTCATGTCCGATCCTTTGTAGACGTATTTGTAGATGTACTTCACCGCCTTGTTCGTAGCACACACCTCGACGTTGATGTGACAGTTGTACTTCTGCGACAGGAACGGATTATACGGAACAACCCACTGGTTAATAGTCGCCTTGTCCCAAACCTTTCCTTTGTGGCAAAGAATCCCATCAGGGCAGCGACGCCGTCTGTAGGTTGGGTACTTATCCGCAGTCATGATGGTGTTTTCCGAGAGAGGCTTAGGAAACTTCTGAGAACATTTGCTGTTCTTCATACACGGACTGTCAGGCTTCTGTCAGCCTCATGGGCCGTGCAGCATACTCGACATCACCGTCTCGAAAAGTTCTGGATACTTTTATTTATCAGGCAGCTCCGCAGATACCAATCTGTCGACATCCTCAGCACTCACGGGCTTATCTTCTGGTCTCAAAATGAGAAGAATGTGCACGTGAGGGAGACCACGCTTCTGGTACTCCACCACATGAATCCGGGCTGCTTGAATTCCCAAGATGCCTTCATCAAGGTCCTTGTTAAGGACCTTTAGTTTCTGCATGAACACGCGTGCCACAATGTCGAGTCTGTCCGAAGCCTTTTGCCCGCGTCGAAGATTTTCCGCTCTTGCTGGCGATACGGACCCTCCAGTCGACACCTCGGGGTCGAACCTGGATGTCTTGGCCAACCTCGCGACCACGACCGAGATCTAATCCTCGGTCTAGTCCGATTTCGTGTGCTCTTTGTTTCCTCAAGCTGCTCGGGTATCGTCCGAGGGTCGTAGTTCAGTCGTTGTAGCATGTCTTGAGCTCCTCGTAATTCATTTCAATCCAAATCCACTTGATATTCGTTCGCTTCACATGTAAAATATGCAAATTCAATGCAGTAGCAATTTTCGTCTGTCACTGCGGGCTGCATCAACCCCGCAGGCAGTTCAATCCTCGGTTGACGTCACAGCTAGTCTTCGTCAGCGACTTGGACCATTTGCAAACGTCGTTCGCTGCGTTTTGCACGCAGGTAGTCATAAAGCAGTCCGCCGCACGACAAATTTGATGCTGGCTCCCAGGTCGGTTCATCGTACCCGACCCACTTCACTTTGAACTCTCGGACCGCCTTTCTAGTGCTCGTTGATAGTGGGGTCCTGTCGTCGAGAATGGTTTCCACCTCATATTCACCTGCCAATCGATCAGGTTCCCAGCAATCTTCGGGAAGCAACACCTCGTCGAAGTCCAATCTCGTATCCTCGCTTCGGGTGTCAACCGACTGCTCGGTCGGTCTCCAAATTCATTCACGGCCTTGAGTCGAGAGACATGCACCACTGGGTAGGATCGGTATCCGCTTCGATCGGGCAACTCGAGCTCGAATGCAAACTCTTCGACCTTCCTCTTGATTCGGAATGGTCCATGCCATCGGTGAGCTAGCTTCTTGGTCAACCCTGGTTTGACGCGTTTCATATACAGCCAGACCCTACTCCCAGGTCGGAAAAGAGACCTCGGTACATCGTCCAAAGCATCACCAACTGCTTCTGCCCCTGTTGGGGGGTTGTCCGATGCTTCGTTCTCACCAATGTTCGGTACAGTCTCCTTTTCACCGCCATCATCGGAGACAACTCCAGCGGCCATGCCGTGCATTATCGCCACATAGGCGGCATCCAATTGGTTCTCCGAATCGTCGGTAAGCCCCGGCGTGGTCCCGTCACCCCTGCTTGGTCTTGCATCGCCTATCTCTGCCTCGTCAGAGGCCTCGGTTGACCCAGAAGTCGCCTCCGTGTGGTGTCGACTGTCGCTAACCGCTGCTTCCGAGCTTCATCGGTCGGCGCACATCACTTGGCCCTCATCCAATGGGTCTGAACTCTCGGACAACCTGGCGAGGATCTCGCGAGGCGTCGGGTAGTCGCGGCGTTCTACGGCAGGTGGTTGTTCCGCCAACCAACGCTCGTAAAGCCTTCGCTCGTGCCCGAACAAAGTCTCGTCTCGACTTTCGGCATAGGCGAGAACTTGCCATTCTTCATACTTGCCGGAGTCAATCCGGGCGTATCCAGTTCCGCGGGGAAGTTCTCCTCTCGGTACCCAGAGTGCAACAGGGTCGTGTCTGGAACACTGAGCAACCCTCGGTGACACGTTCGTCAGCCGTATCCATGTCGGCTGCCCCCGTCGAAACCTCGTTACGGTGGGAACCGACTTCTCCGTCCGCCGGAGCCACACTTGGTGAGTGCTCAGAGGCGGCCGCTTGCGCGGCAGCTTGAATTCTCGCCACTCGTGTCCGGGGATATGCAAATCCTCGGTCGGTCCTCCCACAACTTGCACTCCATACGGTTCCTCGTCCAAGGCACTTTGGGACTTGACCAGAGGCACCATAACCTCGTCCGGGAGTCGTGCGGTACCGTGGAACAAGTCCAGCCGGACTTCGGCCGGTATCATGACATCTGTGCTGAGAACAACGTCGGCTCCAGCGCTGTGGTTCATGATCCACACTTCGAACTCATACACTCGCTCCCACCCCAAAGTGATATTAACGAGTGCTCGTCTGCTAGTCTCTATCACACCAGGGTTAATGCCCCTCACTTCCAGACTTCTGCCGTGGTCGGGAACTTCGCGTAGTCATAATCGCTTCGCATATGACGCGGAGATCACGCTAACATTCGCTCCCGTGTCGAGCAGAATCCTCGTTCGCACGTCGTTCACAGCGCCCTTGACCAGCGCTCGCAGCCGCTTGCGTTCGTCGTAGCGCTGAGACGACCACCACCCCATTCTCTCGCCCGACAGTAATTTTATTGCCAGACCGAGGTCTCGGGTCGGCCCGTCGGTCCGGGCTGCACCGGTGATTGACGCCTCGGTCAGCTCCACATCGTTTGCGTCTACATTCCTTCTATTCACTTCACTCCCACCGAGACTTGCGCCTCTCTCCTTCTCATTTTCCATCGGTTTCACACATTCGTTTCCAAAGTCATCAGGCCGTTTGCACGCACCCGCGAACGCGAACAAATAGTCCGCGTCAAGTGCAGGTTCGGTTAACTGTGGCAGCCCGATAGGGACCAACCCAGTTTCAGTTGGCGGGCTGCCTAGTGTTAAATGACTCCCATAAACGAGTTCTTGTAGCTCAGGAGAGAGATCCTTCTTCTCAGTCTTCGTTCGCACGAGTTTCGCGAGCACGAGGAATGCTTCACACTTCCCAGCATCGTGCACCGGCTTGCACAGTTTACAGCGCTTAAAGCAGTAGGGTGCTGAGTGGGTCAGGCCACCACAGGCTGCACATGGACCGTATTGGCGTCGGCCGTCGCGTCCATCTTGCCCGCGGCGTCGGTCATCCCGTTTGTAGGGACGTTGGCCATCCCCACTCCTCGGACGACGGTTGTCTGCCCGAACGAATGTTCCCTCCGTGGTTGCGCGACGCTCGTTGTCGTTGGTGGCGGCAACATGTCCGCGATCGTGATCCTCGGCAGATTCGTACCCGTCCGAATACTCGTCCGAGTATCGACGGTCGTCTTCGTAGCAATCTCGTCTGGTGCAATCCTCGGTGCCGCCGTAACCACGTTTGCGCATGTCCAAACGGCTCGGTCGGACCCCGGCCGAGCTGTTCACGTCCAACGCGGCGACAGTGTCGGTCAAGGCGTCCGCGAGTGTGACTCTGGGTCGATATTGCGACTCGTTGTGGCGGCGGTCATCTTCTCGGTGGCGTCGGTCATGACGATAACCGTCTCTAGAGTCCTCGGTGCGCCCGTTTTCTCGTCGGCGACCGTCGTCATGACTCCGGGAGCGGCGGACCGAGTGTTCACCTCCCTTTTTCCGGTCTCGGCGACGGAGGATGTCGTTAACCATGTCTTCAAGGTCGTGGATGTCCTTGACCCGGACATGACACAGACGTTCTTCCAAACCTTGGTCGTCGCATGTATCCAGAAAATGTTCCACGTGGTCTTTGGCGTCGCGCCCACCGTTCTCGAACTGCACTCCGGCGTTGCGAGCGTGGCCGTTCGGCCGGTTGAGGTAGTCGCACACGTGCTCGTTGTCCTCTCGCGTCGCGGAGTAGTACCGAGCCTTCGCTGACTGGCTAAACCATGAGCAGTAGTACTTGATGAACGCATCGCTCAGCAATTTCCACGTACGTCTCGTCTTGCGTGGGAGCTGTCGATACCAGTGCAGAGCACCCTCTTGGAGGCTAAGCTCGAACACCATGCACCACTCGTTGGGCGGTGTGTGCGTCCCCTTCATCTCGTAAATGAAGGCTCGGAGCCATTGCATTGACTTCTCGCTCTTGTTGCGGAGCCCGTAAAACGGCTTGATGTTGCCGAGTGGAAGATGCGTCGCGATTTCAAGCCTCGGTGTCGAGCTTTCGCTCTCCATGGCACTCAGCTCGCGGATTTGGCGAGCCCATTCATCAGTCAGGTCACCACCGAGGTCTTCCGCATCGAATAGTTCCCCGTCACTGTCGGACGAGTCTTCTCGACGATCATAGCGCTAGTTGGTCGACCGACCGACACGTCGCCTCGTAGTCGGCGTAGCTTGGGTATCCTCGGTCGCCCTCGTAAGTCGTTCAATACGGCTCGCAGACCTCAGTGTCACCATGTGCGAGTCTTGGAAGTACGGCGAAGCCACACCCTTGGTTGCAAACACTCCAACCTCGATATTCTCGTCGGCCCGCTTCCTGGGCGTCTGAGGTACGGGATCTTTGACGGGTCTACCGCATCGTCCATCTGCCGAATCTTCGGTTGACGGTCTACGCTGACCTCGGTCACCCCAAAAGCGGTTCGGAGCTTCTTTTTCCACTTCCGCAGCGCCGTTCCGGCATCTGCTGGCATCCAGTCCCGAAGGACCGCGTCAGAAGGGAAGATTTGAGGCTCGCATCCCGTGGCTCGTAGGAGCTGTACCGTATCCTCGTCCACCTGCCGAGTACTCGTTGGATCGACCGGCACCGTCAGTTCACCTCGGAGGTCCATCCAGATCGCCTGGCGAACCAACGTTGGATCAAAGAACTGCATCCAACTACTCTTCGTCTTCATCAGCTCCAGGCATCGGCCCAGAACCTTGTTGGCGGCCGGGGTGTCCCATTGAGAGGAGGCCGGCTGCCGGTCGACCGAGAAGTCGCCTTCTCGGTCATCGCCGACGGTCGTAGACCATCGGACCCATCATCGTCGTCGTCATGAGCTGGTTCAGGACCAGCCACGTCGTTCAACTCCTCGGTGAGGTTTCACGCAAGCGACCTCACCCCTCCGCTGCGGCCTGCAGACACCGCGGCGGCTTCCGAAAGCTCGGGCATCGCTGCCTTCTCTTCCAGGTCACCATCTTCTTCTTTGGCGTCAGAGTAGTCCACCGACTCCTCAAAGCTGTCCGAACGTTCGTTAATCGACGCCATCCGACCCGTCGGTGGCGTCGCGAACGACGAACCGGAGCGCAACGAGGCCTCGTTGCGCGTCCCGCCTGATTTCATTGGCGTTGCTGGTACCGCTGACTTCGCTCCTTTCGCCATCTTCTCTCATCTTCTTCTCTCTTCTTCTCTCGAATGCTCGTTAAGGTAAGAACCAAAACAACCAAGATTTGATTTCTGGCCAGTTCGGATTGCACGTCATGGTGATAAACAAATTCGGAGCCCCCGTCTCTCTGACAATAGCTATAGCGTCCAAGAAGCGTTGGTACATGTATTGAGGCCCCCCCCCCGTGAATTTCGGAGGTATAATGATCTTCCGGCCGATCTCCCCGGCCTCAGGTCCGTCTGGCTGACCTTCCGATCGGGCCATCCTCCGAGAATTAGATCGCGATTCCACTCTTCGTACTTCCTCATCAGCAGCCATTCGATGAACTTCGACAGGTTCGTTGCGCAATGCGTCGGCAAGTCCATCCATGGAGCGTCTCCAACCGGTACTGCAGCTGATTCTTCTCAATGTAGCGCAAACGCTCCTGTTCGCACTTGGCCCATTGATCAACACAGTACTGCTGCGTCAGGCGGCCACCGCGTAGAATTAGAGAATCACTTGCGGTCCTGTCGTACAGGATATAGGCCTCGTACTCTCTAAGCGAAAGTTTTAGCGGATTTCCCTGTGAGTCGACAGGATTGCCCACGTATGGAAAGTCGTACGACCATCCGCGTTCTCCATACGGAAAAAGAAGAGGGTACTGAAGGGGGTCGTAGCTCTCACTCGTCTCGAAAATTCTCTTGACCCCCCTCCCTCCCCCTGCCGGGTATGCAAAAGGATATCACGATTTTCCGCTGCATTCTGGTCAATCACAATGGCAGCAACTTCGGAGGCTGTAGGCGTGTTATGTGTTCCCGGGTTGGCGTTCCGAGCCACATGTAGGCGAAGCCTTAAGTTGTTGTCAGGGGGGATGAAATCACGGAGCCGTAACGCCGGGTTGTCCTCCGGTAACGCGGTACCAGCCTCGCGACCGCGCTCATACTCAGCGACGGCAGCCTCATATATCGGCCCAGCATGTTGAATCAAAAGGCTACGCGCATTGAGAAACTGTTGTGTGTACGGGTTGTTTGCGACCATAACCTGGTCGAGATCTTCAACAAACGTCGGATTCAGGTCACCAGTCATTCCCATCCGACTTGCAACGCGAGTCTCCATATCTGGGTCGTTAATGTACACTTGGGAAAACATGGGGCGTCCGTTTCGAGGAGGCAATGATGCCCCCAGACGGTGACAAACCGACCCTTGCACGCGAAAATTGGACACTCCACCTCTCGTTACGGTTTCGTCTACTTGGAGAGAGCGAGAGCGGGAGGCGCCCATTGATGTAAATGCGAACACATTGTTGTATGCGTGGATAGACTGGATGAATCTCGGGTTGCTGAACAGGGTCAATAGCTCCGACGGAGCTCTCCGCGACGGCGAAACTGTCACCAAACCCTTTCGACAGCAGCTTGCGGGGGTCTCCTCAGGAAATTTCCAGGCGTTGCAGTGTGGACAAACTCGCTCGGTTTCGCGGCCGTCATCCAAAAATCTTGACAAGTAGTGACGGCCGCCCGGTACTCTCTCTAGGTCAAAATCTTCGTGATACGCTAGGCCCTTCTTGTACTGGCGAGACCTCCTCCGATAGCGCTCCGATTCTCGCCGTTGCTCGACTTGGTCCTCAGTCAAGGCGGCTCTTCGTGTTCTGTGTTCCTCAGCATCGCGATCTCGCACCGCCTCCCGGTTATCATCTGCCATTGCTTGTCTGCGCTGACTCTGCGCCAAATTGCTCTGATCTCTAGTTGCTTGACGTTCCTCTTCCGTCATGAGGGCGCGTTGCTCCCTGTGCTCTGCAGCGTCCTGCTCTCTCACGGCTTGGCGTTCCTCTTCGGTCATGACGACGCGCTGCTCCTTGTGGGCCGCGGCGTTGAGATTTCGTTCAGCTCGAAGCTCCTCTTCGGAACGTCCCACTCGGCGGACACTGGTTGCAGTGGCGTCGGCTTCGCGTGCACGCTGGATGTGTTCCTGGGGAAGAACGGCACGGCGAGCTCGGACACGTGCAGCCTCACTCTCCCTGTCGCGTAAAACTTGAGACTCAGAACGGCTTGCTCGCTGACGCTGCTTTCGGACTCTATCCGCCTCGCGCACTCGCTGTAACTGTGACGGAGTCAAGTCTGCGCGCGAACGCCTTCCCTGTCGAGAGTGCGAAGGGTCTGTTCCCGCCGGAAGCCCGGCAAGAGAGACCCCCACCGCAGACACGGAAGAAGCGGAACGACCCGGAACATCCGGAAACAGACTCCGTGTCGGTTGTATCGTGGTTGTTGCAGTTAAGCGAACCACACTCCCCGAATTGGTGACCACTGCCGGAGGTGCAGGCGTGGCCGCTCCGTAGGTGACTGAAGCAGAACGACCCCCTACGACATGTAACGCCGATATGTCCGCTGTAATCCCTGCCACGGCATTCGAGGCCGTTGTCGCTCTGTCTTGCTTTCGAAAGCGACTCAATGCAGATCTGAGATTCGCAAGACGCCTCTTTTTCGGTGCCGGGGTTTCAGTTTCTTCTGGTGCAGCGTACGCCTCCTTCACTTGGTCTTCGCTCGTATACTTGCGCTTTCTTGCCATCGCTCTCGACGTACCTACACAGCAACGTATATTTGTTATGGATTTAAGCAGCCTATTCAAAGCGTCGGTCTACACCCTAAAACACACAAACATAAGGCAGGGACGGAAAGCATCATCTCACACCCTGTCATCCCAGGCATATTATCCGCCCCGATCCCCAGCCAGCTGAACGACCATCTACTACTCGACAGAGCGACGTCGACACCCGCCAAATAACGCGAAACATCTAAAACGGACCGCATACACACGAATCGGCCACAGCAATCTTATATCCCAGGTGCGACTCTCAGCTCAAACGACAGTAAAACGCCTCATATAGCCGAGCTTCCGAGCCAACCTGTTTTTTTCTTTTATTTTGTTTTCTTTTCTTCCCTCACCTCCTCCATAACTTCCTTTAAGCACGACCCGCCTCTTTTGGGCCACCTCTCAATACCTTTGGAGAGGCAGCGGCGGGTTTTTATTTGTGTGCTGAAGCGACAACTCACCACACTTGTTGTGGCCACTTCCTTTGGTGACCGTGGGCGAGCGTCTACTTAATGCCACTAAGCTTATTCAGCTTAGGCAATTAACCGTTTTGGTTGTAAAGGGGTTAGGAGTCAGCTATTGAGGTATTTGTTTTGGTTGGAACTTCCACTGACGTCATAGGCATTGAAAGCCGCGACTCACAGTCGAAATTTAGAAATTGCAGACCATTTCGCTTGCAATTGACCATGTTTCAGTACGAATCGAGTCGTTGTAGGTGCCGCCGACACTTCAATCGTGAAGCATAAGGCCGCTCTATATTGGATTGGTAACATGCGGTAAGCGGCTCCAATTGCAAATGCAAAAGGTGCGCCATAAGCCCTCGAGTCACTGTTTCCAGTGACCCGGCTGTCCTCATGCCACCCTACCGCGAACGCAGAAGCAGCTGAGGATATTTCCATCCAAAGCGCCGGTTCCATACACGACCACTGGTCCAGGGGTGAGGCAGGCGGCCCGGTAATACCGGCTTTTATCGCCACATGGATCTGCCCCACTATTCCGGGTTGGTATGAGACTTCCCATGCCGCTGGCGGGCGGACATGGGCGCCTCAGGGTCGCGGCTCCGAAGAGCAAAGGTGCGGCAGGGTTAGTCTTAGTACGGCGGCGGGTGCCAGCTGCAGTCTTTCTTATCCTAGAAGAGTGTTTAAAACACCCTTACAAAGGAAGGTAACGGATATAGTGCACAAAATCCACAGTACTATAGTACTTTTATACCCAATAACCAAATTGGGTACTAATAATACTATAGCAATGTTGTGGCTGCAGAGCGACTGTCCGGCGTCTACGCGGCCGCTGGGTGTCTCGACAATATGGTCGTGGTGCAGGTATGGCGGCCCACTACAACATCACAGGGCCTCCCAAATAAGAGTCGCTAGGACCCCTAAATGAGCACCAGTCTACTCCTAATTCTATGCCAATATATCCTCGTACTGCCCTGAA
>JAHWLE010001462.1:0-11258 GCA_024679135.1 Phytophthora foliorum | reverse complement strand
TCGGCGCCCGCCAGCGACCTGCTGGCGCGCAAATGGGCCGCGGCCGCCAAGCGCAAAGCTTCGATGGAAATCATGAAGGTGCACGAGCCAGAGGACGACGAGGACGACGGCCGAGATTCGTCCAGGACCGAGACCGACCGCAGCTCGGAGATCGGCAACGACGAGACCCCGAGCACTGACGGAGACGACGTGTCGACGAGCTCCCGGGTCGTCCCTGATTCCGATGACGAGGACGACAATGCACACGAAGAGGAGGAGGAAGAGGAGGACGTCATCCCCACCTACGTGTGCGAGCTGCACGACCCCAAGCCCGTGCTTGTCGGTGAGTGGGCTGGACTGGGTGGAGCAGTGCTGTTCGAGACGTCTAATCTGCTCTTTTGTTGTGCTGAAAACAGCCGAGCAGATCCCGTGCAACCGCGTGGATATCAACCCGTGTGAAGCACAGCAAGGATCCGCAGAGAACTTGCTGTTCCGCTACGAAATCTCGGTGGGACGTGCACAGCAGACGTTCGAGTGCTCGCCGTCGACAGCATCGGACGTGTTCAAGAAGCTGTCTAGGGACAAGAACTGCGCAGGTCAGCTGCGGTTCATCGAGATGAACTGCCTCAAGGGCGGGTTTATCGGGTCGCTCAAGAGACTGTACGTGTCGCCTGCACAGATCTCGACGGAAGTGAGAGACGTGCTGGAGGCCATTTCAGACGTCGACGCCGTGCTCATGAACCCGACGTACTTGGACCTGGTCGGCGCCACCAAGGGCTCCACGCTCTGTCGTGAGATCGAAAAGCTAGTGGAGTCGCACAGCAAGACGCCGCAGTCGGATGCGCCGTGCATGTGTGATGCGTACTACAAGTCCGTCCAGCGCTACGGCGAGTTCTACCGCGAGCAGGCACTGACCGCGAACCAGGTGCGTCAGTCGACGGTGGCTAGCGAGTCCCTCATGAGGGCGCGCGGCGTGCTGTCCTTCTACACCGACACAATCTACATCCTGGACAAGCGCGAGTTCCGCCCCACACACGGCCTCAAGAAGTGCAACGTGTACGGCTTCGGTCGCCGCAAACTGTTCGAGATCGAGCGCGTGTCCCGCAAGCAGTGGTCTCTGCGTCACGTCAACTACGGACAGATCTTCACGCTGTCGCTGGAGAAGTACGCGGGCGGCGTGAACATGCACCACATGGTGGCCGTGAAGCGCATGGTGCCGGACACGACGAACGGTGGACTGCGGCAGGAGAACGTGTGCTTCGTCAAGAAATCCAAGAGCCTCGGGTACCGCTGTCTGCTCATGTCGGAGGTGATCTCGCAGGGCAAGGTCACGACGTCCGTCTCGATCCAGAAGCCCAAGTCGCCGCCGGGAGACCCCAACTTCCACTACATGACGTTGAGCGAGGTCTCGGGTCCGTCGCGGGCCTCGATCTGCAGCAGCACGCTCAGCGTTCCGTGCGAGCGCTACAAACACCTCCAGCGTCTCAATGTGAGCGGCGGCAGTGATGTGGTGACGTACATTGCGCTGGCCGCCAGCTACGACATCCTCGTGGGCGCGCTGAGCTACTGGATGGAGCGCAAGTATTGAGAGCGCAAGTATTAGATCTCGCGGTGTTGCAACGAGCTATAAGTATAAGTATCAGATGTCCAAAGTTGAAGCGCGTCTCTATTTGCACGAAAAGGGGTGTCCCACAGACTCACTATGCCACGCATCGTGACATCCCGCCTCGAATGGGTTCTTCCTATCAAAAAAAAACAAAGCAAACCAGCAAATTGCGATTTTCGCCCTAAACGACATCATGGCGAGTCCGCAGCTGATCGCCGAGATGGAGAACAAGTACCCGAACCTGAGCGTGCTGCGGTACCGCGCGCTGGCGCCGCTGCAGATCAAGCTGCGCGACGAGAAGACGACACCCACAGAGTTCAAATTCTACGCCGACCGGCTCATGAGGTGCGATGCAGTTGGTTGGACATGTAGCAGTTGTGCTAAAGTATTATTTGCTGCAGGATCCTGGCGGAGGAAGGATTGGCAGCGTGCGCCAACAAGACGGAGACGGTGGTGACCCCCACGGGTGACTCGTTCACGGGCCTCGTGCCGGCCGAGAAGGTCTGCGCCGTGTCGATCATCCGAGCGGGTGACAGCCTGCTGCAGTCCATCATTGCGTGCGACCCGACGGTCTCTGTGGGTGAGGGAGGAAGTGCTGGGTGGGGAGAGACTGGGTGGTGGGTTAATGGACTGTTGGTGGTGGGTAGGTAAGATTCTGATCCAGCGTGACGAAAAGTCCGAGGACAAGCACCCGATCATGTTCTACTCGAAGCTGCCGCCCAAGGTGGAGACCCTGGACAATGTGCTGCTGGTGGACCCTATGCTGGCCACTGGAGGTAGTGTCAACATGGCGATCAAGGTGAAGATGGGCATTGCACTGCCTGTGGTGGAGATTGATCTAACGATGAATGCATCGTGCAGACGTTGATTGACGCCGGCGTGGAGCAAAAGAAGATCACGTTCCTGAACGTCATTTCGTGTCCCGAGGGACTTGCTGCGCTGTTCAACGCGTACCCAGGTAACGACCTGATTGCTGGCTTTGAGATTGGCGTTCCACTGACGTCTGTGTGTTTGAGCGTTTGCAGACGTCAAGGTTGTGACCGCCGGTCTGGACGTCGGCTTGAATGCCAGCAAGTACATTCTGCCTGGCCTCGGCGACTACGGCGACCGCTACTATAACACGGTGTAACATGTGAAGGACCCCGTAGCAATGTAAGCAGTCTGGTAGCACCCGTTCGGTGATAAATAGTTTTTTTAGTTTTCACTCGAATGGTGTGAGCACGTTCAATGTCAGTCTTGCATTCAGTGTATGCATCGTGAATCCCTTGCGGCGGTTCCCCCTTCGAGGTCTACTTCAACGTGGTGCTGACGCTGACAGGAGCGACGTCACGCAGCCATTGCCCAAGTCTAATGTGACTCGAGTACAGCGGATTGGGTGAATGGGCATGGGATCAGCGGTTGATGCGGCGGTTTGGTGCCGTCATTTAACAACTGGAACGTAGAACAACAAGTCGCCGACGGAAGCATGGAGAACCGGCAGCTAGTGATCGAGATGGAGGCCAAACACCCGAACCTGCGCGTGCTCAAGTACCGAGCGCTGGAACCGCTTCTGGTCAAGATCCGAGACAAGAACACGACCCACATGCAGTTCAAGCACTACTCGGACCGTCTCATGAGGTGGGAGATCGCCGTGAGCTTGTTAATAGGCGGGAGTTCACTGAGATGTGGCATGTGATGCAGCATCTTGGCAGAAGAAGGACTGGCGTCGTGCTCAAGTAAGACGGTAACAGTGGTAGCACCCACGGGTGACTCTGTCACTGGCCCCGCCCCCGCAGAGAGCGTGTGCGCGGTGTCTATCATACGTGCCGGCTGCAGCTTGCTGCACGCTGTCATCTCATGCGACCCTACGATTGTAGTGGGTAAGGAAGGAGATTAGCTGCATCCTCCAGACAACATATTTAGCAGCCTCGTTTGATTCACTAACGCTCTGCTCTAGGGAAGATTCTGATCCAGCGTGATGAAAACTCGGATGACAAGCATGCAGTCATGTTCTACTCGAAGCTGCCACCGAATGTGGCGACCTTTGAAAACGTTTTGGTGGTCGACCCGATGCTCGGCACGGGCGGAAGCATCAACATGGCTATCAAGGTGATCCCTCCGAACGATACCTCTGCTTCCGAACCTCGCCATTAACCTCTTGTATCGACTCGAAGACGCTGCTTGCTGCAGGTGTTGACGAGAAGCGGATCACGTTCCTGAACGTGCTGTCATGCCCCGAGGGACTCGACGCCCTCTTCTCCGCTCACCCCAGTAAGCTCTTGTTCTGCTTTAACCAAAGTACTCAACTTCCTACTAACCGCGTTGTTGTAGATGTGAAAGTCGTGACTACCGGCGTGGACCGAGGCCTCAACGAGGACAAGTATTTGGTGCCGGGTATCGGCGACTTTGGTGACCGGTACTTCAACACGGTGCACACTTACCCGTGAAACCCGCACCCACGCAGCTTGAAATGTACAGCTCGCCATCTGCTAAAAAGACGTTGTGCAGCATGGCTTTGGCGGTTTGGGGAAAGGCTCTTTGAACCCATATTTTAACAAGCAGGTGTTTTGCTTGTTCGTTACATCAACCTCTTACAACTGCTAGACCGTTTCCGACAGGAGTATACGCTGTCACAATCTTCAGTATTGGAAATCAGAAACCTCTTTTTGAATTCATTAGCCAAGATGCCTGCTGGAACACCGGACTACTGCGGCTGGGGAGCTAAGCAAGGCAGCAAGGTGCGCACGTGGAAGAACCGCTACTTCGTGCTGCACGGCCGCGATCTGGCCTATTACTCCGGAGCCAAGAGCGACGGCAGCGGCGCCGGCGTCGGTGAGAAAGGGCGCCTCAAAGTAGTCAACGTGGACTATTCCCCGGACCGGAAGAACGGACTGTTGGTCCATGGAGAGGGCAAAGAGCTCAAGATGACGACCGCCAGCGCACAGGAGAGCCGCGTGCTTTTCCGCAAGATTAAGCAGGCAATTGGCGAGCAGGAGAAGAGCTTCATTGGGTCGCCACAGAAGAAAAAGACGGCGGACAAAGAGGGCTGGCTGCTGACAGAGCAGCCGCAATTACAGACGTGGAAGCGTCGCTTTGTGGCGCTGAGTGGCAGGACGGTGGAGTTTTGCGCCGACCGGAACGCAGCGCCGATGGATTCGCAGATGCTCGTGCAGGTGCAGGCGGACGAGACCAGTCCGCTGTCGTTGAGACTCCTTGCAAGAGGAGGAAGAGTGCTGCTCGTTGCTGCGGAGACGAGAGAGGAGATTGAAGGCTGGGATCGAGCGATCGCTGCTGCACTTGGGCAGCCGGTGGCACTGCATCAGGTGACAGAGGAAGTTGGCAACCAAGAGATGGAGACGGTTGGCGACACGGAACTGGTGGCGCGGAAATACTCCACTGCTGTGTGCGAAGGCTGGCTGGAGAAGCTCGGACAGCGTAGCAACGTCTGGAAGAAACGTTATATGTCCCTGGCGAACGGAATGTTAGAGTACCGCAAAGGACCCATGGAGCAGCTATCCGCTGAACTTTATGTCACAGACGTCAGATACAGCAGCGAGCACTCGGACACGTTGGAAGTTGAGTTTGGGTCAGATAAATCCCTTACTGATAGCGATATTATCTGTGTTCGTGCCGAGTCCATTCGTGAGTTGGACAAGTGGATGTTTGCACTCTGCGACGCAGTAGGAAAACCACGATTGCAACCGGCTGAAGAAAACGTCGAGGCATCATCACTGTTGAGTAATGGGTCAGCCGAGAACCGGTTAAGTAAACCTCAATTACCACCGTTCCCAAGAAACATATCGCTTTCTCATAACAGCGACAACGCGATCACCGCTTCAAGAAACACGCAGCCGTTAACCCCAGCTAATGCTGAGCGATCCCCTGGCAAGCAAGTCGCTATTTCAACCGCTAGTCATCGCATTAAGCGTGGATGGCTGTACAAGCAAGGCGACCAAGCCTCGTCGTGGAAGCTGAGGTACTTCATTCTAAACGGAAACTCTCTCCAACACTACAAACACGTGAACGGGACGGCAGAAACGCTCGGTAAGGTCTCTAGTGTCACCCGCAAGCATGAGTCTACGGGTTCCCTACGTGTCCAATTTGAGGATGGCAGCAATCTCAACGTCTATGGCCAAACAAAAGCCGATACAGAGGAATGGTTTGCTGCTCTGTGCAACGCATCGTGGAGCTCGGCAGAGAATCCACCAGAATCGGTGTCAGTGGCCAACCCGGAAGATGAGGAGTTCCACCAAGATAGTGGTTTCCATGGATGGCTTCTAAAGAAGGGACAGAACTTCAAGACCTGGAAACGACGATACTTCGTACTCGAGAGTAGCCGACTCGCCTATAGTGCTAATGCCGGAGGCGAAGTCCTGGGCTCGGGCGTGGTGTTTGAAGTGGAAGTCGGGAATCTTCGTCCGTTTTGTCTGAACATTCGCTTCCAGAATGGTCGGCTTCTCCATGTTGTGGCACCCACTCAAGAATCGTTCTCGAAGTGGTTTGATGTACTCCAGAACGCGTCCAACCTGGTTGGGTCATTTTTGTTGCAGAGCAACGGAAAGGTTGTTTTTGATGAAGAATTTGACAATGATGTTAGCGAGAACGCGAATGAAGCGGATGTTGGATTTACCGAAGAGGATATTGCGGAGTATGAAATGACTCTGCGTGGTCGCGAAGGGGTTTCTTTATGGATTGCAGCCATGCAAAACAAACCCGAGTACGATGCTTTGAGCTCATCAGCTTCCGAGAAAAGCGTTGAAGAAGTGGTTGAGGCGGATCGTTTTTCAGCTGACATTCCTCCCCGTGCGAGTGACGAATCATCGACAACCCAAAGCGAGTCAAAAGGATGTGTGGGTTGGCTAAAAAAGGAAGGTGGAAATGTCAAAAGCTGGAAGCGACGATACTTCACACTTTACGGCTCAAAGCTGAGCTACTACAAGAGCGAGAAGGGATCTCTTTTGCGATCTGTTAGCGTCGTCGATATTACAGCTCATCCGTCGGTCTCTCTGGGACTAACCGTATCGACTGTAAGTGGCCGGAAACTGATTATTCAGGCTGATTCAAAAGAGGAGTTCAACAAGTGGCTTGGTGCCATCCAAGGAGTTGTGGCAGGAGAAAATGGCAGGCAGTCGTCCGAGATGGAGGCACCGACGATGGTCAGTATCATGGAAAACAGATCAAGTGAGGACTTAAAGGCGTCAGTTAGTCACAGTGGATGGCTGCAAAAAGAAGGCCAGCGATTCAAGACGTGGAAACGGCGCTACTTTACCCTGAAAAATAGTGCACTGATCTACTACAGTGAGATTGGCGGTGTAGCTCGAGGTCACGGCATGGTGAAAAGTGCTCATGAGGATGGCTCGAAGCCTTACACTCTTGTCATTGAGTTCCGGAGTGGCAAAACCATGCGCGTCACTGCTGCAGGCGAGGCTGAAATGAATTCGTGGTACCAAGTGCTTTCCAGAGGCCGCTCTTCCACCAGCCAGGAAACCGCTGTCTCGGATATTAGCGAAGACGTTGTTGATTCGGAAGGAGAAGACGACGACGGAGACCGCGCCGCGCGCGTGAGTCGATTTAACTCGAAAGATTATCTCAACGATACAATCACCAACGACACATTCATGCGGCTTCGTGACGAAGCAGGCAAGGCGACACTACTGGAATCCCGTAACAACGGCATGATCAACGGTGTTCAGTACTCTTTCAAGGGAGAGCTCAAATTCGATGAAGAGGACGAGGAGAAGGAGGACATGAGTCTTAGCACCACCGGTGCGGACTACTACCGCCAATTGCTGGCAGAAGATGAGAGAGTCCAAGAGCAGCGCGAGGCGGAGAAGCTAGCGAAAGGAGAGCCGCCGATTGCCGGGTGTGCTCCATGCTGCACCGTGATGTAGGTCCCTATCAGCTGATGAGGTCAATGGCGTGGACCTTTGTATACTAGAGAAATGCATTTTTTCATGAATCGCTTCAATAGTTTGTTGTCATAGCAGTTACCAAGACGTCGTTTGAGGAGGAGTCTCATTGCGCCAGTGTGTAGCAAGGCGGCATGGACAAGAAGTACGATTCCTGTAGCTACAAGGCGCGGCGCACGTTTCTCGGTGGGGAGTTCGAGGTCCGATTGTTCGAGGTGGATGATGCGGGCATCACTGCTGTGGTCTTTCAGATTTCGCACGAGCACGGGCCGCCTCTCAAGTTTTCGCGCGTGTTTTCTCGAGCAGAGCTGGACAAGGCAGGGGTCGCTAGGACTTTGGAGGGTCATGTGGGACTTGTTGACTCCCTCGAGTTGGTGGAAGACGCGTACTACACTGGCAACGACGCGGTCCAGGCAGGACAGAATGCACTGGTAGCGTACCAGTTGTCATCCACGCTTCCTGGGATCAGCTTTCCGCCGCCCATTGTCTCGCAAGAAGCAGCGTTGGCCTACTTCGCACGGGCGCCGGTGGGGCTTAGTACGTGGAACAGCAGCCGCGTACCAGGGGAAGACAACTTGTTGGTGAACCTGGTAGTGAAGGGGCTGACCGAGCTGTGTCGAGAGAAGCCTCCAGGCCTGGAAGCTGTCAAATGGCTCGGAAACTGGTTTCTCGACCACAACCCAGCGCAGCCCAAGGTGGAAGTAGAAGATTGAGCAGCAGATTAGCTGCTGCCGTCACTTGAGGCGACCTACCGGCAGTTTGCTTTGAGCAAGGAGCTGGTGCGATAACTTCACAGGTGACGGACGGAGGTATCTGAACCTATAACCCGAGCAATGAAGATCACCATTTTCAACTTCATTTGTGGCAGAGCTAGGAGTGATCCCACCCAGACAACCGAGTTGAAGCTCCTTGCTCGCACCGAGTTGGCGAATCCGACAGCAACCAGGTGAACCGTCGCGACTATTGATCCCGCAGCAAACTTGACGCAGACGATAAGCAGGAACACGATGGCGGACGAGCTGCAGTCGTCGGAAGAGTTGGCATTCGTGGCCGAGGAGGTGGACCGCATTATCCTCACGTCCATCGAGAGCTGTCTCAAGGACGAGGTGTACGACGAGCACAAGGTCTCGCACTGGGTCGACTACATCTGCGAGTCCATCATGAAAGGGCTCAGCGAGCTGCGCAAGCCGCTCAAGTACATTGGTACACTGCCAGTAGCAAACCCCACTAGACCTCAACACTATTGACTTCTCTTGTCCGTCCAGTGAGCTGCCTCATCATGCAGAAGAACGGCGCTGGCGTGCACGCTTCGGTCTCTTGCCACTGGGACACTGTCACCGATGGTACACTCTCCCAGTCTATTGCAATTTTTCCAATTTTAACATTCTCGTTGCTAGGCGCGCACGTGGTCAAGTGGCCGGGTGACAAGCACAAAGACCACAACCGGAGCATGTACTGCGTCATCACCGTAAGCGGCCTGAGCTTCTAGCCAAAAAAAAAAAATACCCTCGTCATTTATCCGCGTGTTCTGATTTGGGTTTCTCCAAGTGTGCACAAAATCGCACTTGGCTTCAGTATTCCCCCTGCTAAGTACGGTCTCAGGCACCTGATTTTCCAAACAAAACCCAGCGGCTCATTTCGCCAAAGTATCCAAAAGCGAAAATGGGGCGCGAGGACCCGGTGACGTACGCCGGCTGGGTGTTCAAGGAGGGCAGCCTCGTGCGGTCGTGGAAGAAGCGCTTCCTCGTGTGCAAGCGCGCGGAGCTGGCCTACTACAAGAACACGGACGAGGAGAACCACGCGCAGCTGCTGGGCGCGCTTACGGCCGCGCACATCGAGCGCCTGCCGGACATCACGAACGGGCTGCTGATCCACGGCACCGAAGGCCGCCAGCTCAAGATCTTCACGGACACCAAGGCGGAGTGCGACCGCTGCTACGAGGCCATTATCAAGTATTGCAGGATGCAGAACGACTCGGGCGACCCGCAGCAGCGCGTGGGCTGGCTCGAGAAGGAAGGCCAGCACTTCCGCACGTGGAAGAAGCGCTACTTCGTGCTCGGCGGCACGCAGCTGACGTACTCGGCCACGATGGGCGCCGAGCGGCTCGGCGGTGGGCGGGTCATCGGAGCCAGAAGGGACCCCACGAGACCTTTCACGCTCGCCGTGACGTTCGAAGGAGGGCGCGAGATGCGCGTCGGAGGCAAGTCCGAGGTGGACATTGACGACTGGCACAAGGCGCTGCGTCGCGCGCTGCTGTACGCCCAGGAGCAGCGGAAGAGCCAGCAAGGACGACCTTCAGTCGACGACGACCCCCGGAATGCCAGGGACAGGGAGTTTGCCAAACGACAGGCGAGCGCTACAAGCACCGAGGTGACGGACGAAGAAGCCAGCTCGCTGTTTGGCGCTGCGCCGATCGCCATGAGTGATGACGAGCCACCACCGACGTACTCTAGCGTCCAAGCGGTGCAGAGTGAGGAGCGCAAAACGGAAGCAGAAGCTCCGGAGAATGGAGAGTATAAGCAGAACGAGAGCCCGCCTGAGCTGTACGCGGCGAGCTCGTTCCGGCGCCACATCGTGGTGGAGACCATGCCCGACAACACGGCGAGCTTCATCGAGGTGGCGGAGGAGCGCGAGAGCGAGGACAGCGGCGAGAAGCCGTACTCACCCACGGCGCCGGGCACGACCACGATCCGCCGCATGCGTCTGGCCGAGAAGCTGCTGCAGGAGGAGCTCGAGGAGGAGCGCCGGGAAGCCATGATGAAGGAGAATACGGTACTCATGCGCCCGGCCAGCAACTCGAACGCACAGGACGTCAAGGGCTGCTGCTGCGTCGTCATGTGAGCGTCCGAAATGGAAAATGAGGCGGGACCTGCCCGCGGATGCATGGAATATATAAGCTTTTGCCAGTCTGCTTTGTTGTGTCTAGTTCGTGGTTGTCAAGAGCATTAAACTAGTGGATGCTTGCAGGCGGTGCAAAAAGTGTATATAGCTGCCGGCAACGTACACATTGAAGATGAGCCGGAGCGACGTCCTGATATTTACGTTAGGCTACTGAACCCATCCGGCGTTAATGCTGGTTTTTGTAAGCAAATTTGTGGGCCTGGATTTTACGGGATTTTCACCGCAGGCACGTTGGGAATCCCAAATTAGCGGCCTTTGCCCCAAAGCAAGCCGGCCTTCCGCCGGTCACCGAGTCTGGCACGGGTCTAGCAGGTTTGGCCCACAGCTGGCGTCTTGCGCGAGAAATATGGCCCAACCCGAAAAAGCGTCCTTCAACAAGCACAACCAATAACCTTCATTATCGCATTTATATTTCCACCAATTCCTGATGTATTTCCCCTCTATGATTACATTCCAGTGCCTTTTTCACTGACCAGCAGCAATTTCCATTCATCTCCCCGCACAGTACTTGCGCTATCGCAATATTTCGTGCGGGTAGAAAGGCCGCCCCTCCCGCCACAGTCAAGGCCGGGCGACTCACTGCGCTTCCATTCCTCGCTTCTCCCCCTTTCTCCAATTGCAGATCATGGCGCTGAGCGGCATCGACGGCGAGTTCGCCGGCTGGGTGTACAAGCAGGGCTCGCTCGTGCGCAACTGGAAGAAGCGCTTCATGGTGCTGCGCGGGCGGCAGCTCACGTACTACGACACGGCCAAGGTGGACCCGACCGTGAAGGCCAAGGGCAGCTTCCAGGTCATCACGGTGGAGCTGAGCACCGACATCCAGAACGGGCTGCTCGTGCACGGCCGCGGCGGCCGCGTGCTCAAGCTGTACACGGCGTCGGCCG
>JAHWLE010001461.1:0-11260 GCA_024679135.1 Phytophthora foliorum | reverse complement strand
GCTTCTATAGGAAAAAACACCTAAACATCAAATAGAAGGCCACTTATTATCTTATTGGCCTTTATGCTCAATACAAACTCAAAGTAAAGTCGGATAGATTGTCATATTCAACCATATGCTGCCCTGCACTGCACAAACGACTAGACTGATGTGAAAGTACTCCCATCAGTATGGCCACGCGCTGTAGTCGCAAAATCTCCATCTCGGCCTACGGACGTACCGGTATCGAAATCGATACACCAGTGCAATCATCCCGTCGCATTAAGACTTTTGGGGTGCTACGGACGTACCGGTATCGAAACCGGTGTGACCGTCGAATTAATCTGTCCCATCAGCACTTCGTTGCTTCCTATCCCAGAATAATACTGGTTTCGAATTGACGTTTCTCGATTACCACGCGCTTACTGGTCTGAGTATGTTTTCTATCAGTATTCTGAAGCTGGTCGCTTACCCTACTGGTAAATGACAGCACGACGTGAATTTATTGTGAACCTACATGTCCTTGGTGCACGAGGGATACCTGAAGCTTGGTAAATGTTTATGCTGAAGTTGGTCGGTCTTCTAAATCCTCACTATACACGGCAACCTACCATTGTGTTAGCTTCTCCAACCACAACTAACCTCACGAAAACCCAATACAATGCGTAGGAATATTATTGATGTACAGACTTGCAGTGTCATGGTCACCCTTGCGCCAGCCGCCACGCGATGCACATGGCGGAGAGTCGCAATTTGCATGAAACCCCGTAACGGACGCATGGGCCACGCGTCGCTAGCCGCCACTTCCGCTTCGGCACCTCCAGCACGAAACGCAGAGCCAAGGAACACGTGACGCAGCTTTGGAAGCTGTTCAAATGGAGCCGCCCAAGGCCCCCGAGGCCCAACGCAGAGGCTCCTCGAGTTTCTTCGACCGTGTGCGACTCGCGGTGCAGATGACGGACACTGCTACATCTCTCGGTCCTGAGCCCGTAGTTGAAAAGGAAGAGATGAATGTTGAGGAGAGTAGTGAAGAGGTGATTGGAGAGGTGGGTGAACCTCCTGGTGACGACGTCCAAGGTGACGAAGCTGTGGAGGAGGCAGACGTAGAGGCTGAGAGTTTGGGTGAAAGAGAGGAGAACCAAGACGTTGAAGACAAGACTCCAAGACAGTCGGAACTAGAGCCGAATCCTGTTGCAATTGCTGCGACGGTTGCACCACCGGAACCGCCTGTAATGCCGACACCGACGTCTCCAAGGGCTTCTGCTCTCTTTGGACGGTTGATGTCTGCCATGCGGAATGAGTTGTCTCCGCCGACGTCTCCACCGAAGCCTTTAGCTTCGGATGCCAAAAGTCTGGTAGATGCTGTTCTTGCGAAGACCACGGAGATTTTCGGGAAAGACAGTGAGGGGGAGGGTGCAAGTGTGGATAATGTCGATACTGCAGTTGTCGAGACCGTGGAGGTATCTGCTACAGAGGTAGAGCAGACTGGTGTGGCTGAGGAAGAAACTGCCGTCCTGGCGAGTGCATTCGAGATGATTCCTGCAAAGGACTCGAGTTACAACACTGTTGAAGAAACTGCTACCAATGCTAGTTTCGAGACGGCTGCAGAGCCTGTCAATGAGACTACCACGAGTGCTCAACTATCCGAGAAGACGGAAGTTGGTTCCGAAATGGAGTCGATTCCAGCGGAAAACGACACCAGCGAAAAAAATGAAGACGTTCCTGAAGGTGTGGTTGATGCTGGTGCGGATAGCAGTGGCTCTCGTGATGCACTAAGTGCTTCTCCTGAAGAACAGAAAGAGAGTACACCACCTGAACTCGCTACCCCACCTCAGCAGGAAGAAGTACCAAAACCTGTGGCTAGCCCGCCAACCAGCTCTTCTCGACTCTTTGGCCGGTTGATATCGGCAATGCGCACGGAGTCTGCGGAAACTAGACGCCCATCAGTTTCTGCAACACCGACAAATGATGGTGAAAGTGGCAACAGAGCATCCATTATCCCGTCTACGTTTAGTGGCATCTCTGGGAACAGTGTTGACTCCCAACCACCTTCCACGAGTATTTTTGATAGACTCATTTCCACAGTGCGCCACGAAACACCAGCTCCAGCTAGCATTACCCACACTGTTGAGCCAGCTTACATCCCGCATGCTGAAATTACGGTGGACGAAAGCGTCACCGATGGTCTCAGTGAACACGTTGCGAATTCCGATGTTGGCTACGATGAAAGCACCAGCACAACGGAGAACCAAGAAGCATCAGACTTGCCAGGTGATGAGTTGCAGGCGAGTCTGAACGATGCCGTTCCACAAGAAGTAGTGGCTCCCGAAGCTGCTGCAATCGCGGAGATGATCGAGTTGACGCTCGATGTTGGCGGCGACGACCAAGATGAAGTGCATGATGCTGAGCCCTCGATTGCCAACGACAACGAAACTATTGCAGAGAACCACAATTCTGAACCATCCGTCACGAACGAAATCGACCACTTTGAGGAGCACTACCCCGTGGAACTTCAAAATGCAATTCAGCGAGCTGGTGCTGCACTGCTAAGCGTTCTTCCTGCCCAGGAGACTGCTGGTATTTCGGCTGAGTGTTTCAGTGCAGTTGAACGCATGAAAAATGACGGCGAGATCCTCAGTATGGAATTTGTGAAGGAGCTTGAGACTGCTGGGGTGCTCGTGACTTGTGCTAGCAAAGATGGTAACCAGACCCGTAAGACCTCTGAGGAAAATCTTGCAGAGCTACGGGCTGCTGTCGCGGCGTGCTGCACTGGGAAATTAGCTTGGACAGCAATTCCGGAATTGCTGGCGTTGTGGTCTATTGTGCACACATCCGTTAGCGATGGAATTAGTGACGAGGTTGGAGAGAAGGCAAACGTAGTGGAACCGTTCGACATTGCCAGAGCTGCAGAGCGAAAAGGGACCGTGTTGGAAAACCTGGCAGATTCCGAGCATGAAAAGGATGAGGTTGAGGTCGACAATAGCCTGTTCGATGAGCAGCTCGCCCATGCCGCTTTAACCCATGCTATGTCGGGTTTACAAGGGTCGCTTTTAGTGAGTCGTCAGCGCTTAGCTGCCTCGTTACAAGCAATGCGTGAAGGCCGTGCAGCTCTCGTGGGTGGCTGCCTTGCACTTGTGAACATCCCACCGTTGCTCCGACTGGAGATTGCTCGTGATTTTTTCCAGACAGCTGGGCTCTTTCTGTCGGGAATGTTCAAGCCTACCTTGAAGTACTTTGACCAGTATGATATGCCCAAATATGTATCAATGCTGGTCAAGGGGCTGCGTGCCGCTTACACTATCATCGCCGTTGACGTGTCCGCGTTCATTCAATGGATTTCCAAATCTAGCGACGTGGGTGTATTCATCTCGATTGGCGTCGTTATGGTAGCTCATGTGTTTTTCATCGGCTGGTTGTACAAAATCATCCGCTACATGCCTCGCGGAGCTGACAACGTACGTCATGGACACGAAGCCACTACGTGGGCAACTCTTGCGGCCACAAACAAGCGTATGGCCATGATCTCGTCGCTTCTGATCACTGCCAGCCTAACGGCGTATCTCCCTCTTACACAATTCTGCTTTACGGTACTCGACATCAATGCACACCAAGATGACAAGACTCCTAACAACCAAGGGACGGTGGCGTCGTACTTCAGCGCCAAGCCGTATTGGGGTCTGATCGTCTTCGAGGCTTTGGCCTTGTTGTTTACCTTTTCGATTCCACTGCCGTTTGTTCTAGTGTCTTCAATCCGCGCGAATCGACCACGGGGCTCGTTGGAAAATGCCAAGGTCACGTACGATTTGGATGGGGAGCAAGTTCCGTTCGACAACAAGGTGTACGCTCGCCTCGTAGCAAGTGACCCTAGCCAGCTGCGTTGCCCGTATCGTTCACTGTACAATGGCTTCGAACAGCGTTGGAGCACCTACAAGGTATTGCAACTGGTTGCTAAGGCTATACTAGCAGCGGTTGTGGTAGCTGCTGGGCGTAACGTGTCAACGGGAGGTATAATTGTTTGCGGCGTCTACTTCATGGTTGTGATGCTCACGAGCTACAGTCGGCCATTCATTGACCCTGTTAATGATCTGATGGAGTCCAGTGCCAAGTTTACGGCCTTGGTCACTGCAGTGGGCGGTACGGCTGGAGCTTGGGCCCAGAAAAACGATATCCATTCAGGATATCTCGAGGGGTTCCTGGCATTTGTGCTCTTTGTTCACTTTGTGAACCTTTGGGTCATGCTAACGGTAACCTTGCTGGGTGTTGCCAACACTAGAAATCTAATCAAGGGCTGGTTGGGTTGGCTATCGTTCAGCGACACAACTCGAATGATTGATGATGCACGCGCTCAGGATATCGTTCCGAACTGGGACTTGAACAAGGAGGCGAAACACCGAGTCTGGCAAGCATTTTGGCGTGCGGTTCTGTACGATCTTTCGCACAATGAAGTAAACGCTTCGGAGCATTCGGAAGGCCAAGTAAAAAAATCACCAGCAGCAGCTCGACTGATGAACCTGGACCAATCTGTAGTGACTGCAGGCATCCGTCGGGTGAGTTCGCATTGGCGTGGCAAGCAGCAGCGCTACACTACGCGGTTGCGACAGGTGGTGAGAACTGCACTGGAAGGTATCGATGTGTACTGGAATGAAGATACTGGTGTTCGTGATGGCCACCTCGATTCAAAGTCATTCTTTGGCAAGATGTATGTGGTGCCCTATCCTTTCCACTGCGTCATCGTGTTCGACAACACCAACGATGAAGCTATTATTTGGGACGAAGTGGATGAGAGTGCCCCCAGAGACAGCAAGCTTCATAGCAATTTAGCGAAGCTCCTGTTCCTTAATTTTTCGCCGAGCATCGTTGCAAAGCGCGAGTTGCGACAAAAAATCCGTGCTCTAGCGGACTTGAAGACTCCGGTTCGGTTCCCATTTTCTCGTGTGGAGAAGGCTGTGGTGACGGACTACTACATGTGGACCCCCATCGAGGGCGGAAAACCAATGAAGATCCACTATAAAGCCGTGGTTGACTTCACCTGCCACTATACGTACGGAGTGTTCAAAGTGAAAACTTCTGGTGACTCAACCATCAAAGGTGGAGAGAAGCGCGCGATGGCTGATGGATTTGTCGTCACTCTAACCTACAAAGACGGAAGAGGTTACGCTAAGGCTCCGAAGACTGGAAAGCGGTTCGAAATCACGGGCCGCAAAGCTGTCTGCGACTCGGATCACTTTGGGCTCAACCCCGACATGGAGGAGAACGAGCATTTAAAACTAATCTTTGAGCAAACTCGGCCCAGTTGGGAGCTCGGCATCAAGAAGATGCGAGCGGAGCACCGCGAATATCGTCGCAAGCTCATTGCGCTCCACGCTGACGCGAACGCTATCCTGAGCGACGACTTCTGGTACTTCGTGTACAACAACCAGTACCTCTCTCGCCAGGACCTCGAACAATACCTGACGACTCGCGAAGTAAACCCACTCATGCGCCAATTACCACAGACGCATAAGATTGCGCTGGACGCGTTGTATCTTCGCCAGCGCTTCATTATGCTGAGTCCAGCCCACAAGCTCTGGTACATTTTCTGGGACGACGTGTATGCACGCAACAGCGATATGTCTCGCTTGATTCCGAACGGAGAACCCAAACCTGGTCGTGCGTGCAGGAGCGACTTTGATCCGAGCAGCGCGAGTTCAATCTGCTACAAGAAAAAGAGTCGCGAAGACCTTGAGGCATGGCTAACGGAACGTCGACTGCTGAGTAAAACAGGTATGTTCCACCCAGGTTTGCTGCACCTCTTGTACGACCAGATGAAGAAACTCGACGAAGGTGCCGACCCCAAGAACATCATGAAGGTGAGACCTGGAGGTAGGTCGTTCAAGAGACGATCGATGATTGCTTCCATGGTGTGGCGTCCGGCAGCATAGCTTTCATTGCAGCTTGCTGTTCATATCGAATAGCTTCATGGGTAGCACCAGCTCTATAATACACATCCTGCCTATCCGTACGATCGCATGAACATGAACCTAGCTTTAAATTTGATCTGCCAACGGCGTGGTTCTTGTCTTTCAACCATATTAGCGAACCTTCCAAGAGCCCCGCAGGTCCCGATCACACCATGGCATCTGTGGTGCCATTACCACCAGACATCAGCGAGTTACGAAACGAAGTGCTAGACATTAGCCCCGGTGACACCAGCACTTTCGTAGACCCTCGAGAACTCCAAAATGCCATCCAGCGAGCTGGCAAAGTACTTCTAGGTGTGATCGACTCAGCAAAAATCTCAATCTCGTCCGAGTGTCGAAATGCGTTGAAGCGCATGGCTGCGTCGGGTGAAGCTCCCAGTTTCCGATTCATCGAGGAAATCAAGAACAGCGGTGCTCTGCTTGTAGACCCACGTGAGGAGCGAGTGGTGGCACAGTTGGCTCAGCTACGTGAAGTGATGGCAGCTTGCGCTACGACGATGATAAGTTCAACTCCTGTAGTCGAATTGCTGTCGCTTTGGTCCATTGTTCATGACTCAGTCACCGATATGATCACTGAAGAAGCTGTGACTCTGGTAGCCCAAGTGGCAAAAAGTGCACCATCAGTGCTAGAAGCAGTGGAAGATGCTGGTGATAATACAATGGCTATAGGTAAACTGCTCACGACAGCATTCGCTTCGTCGACGGTCTTGGTGTCTTCAGTCAGCCAAGAACTTCATGAAGCTATGCAAAAACTTGCAGAAGCAGGAGTACCAGTAGCAGCTCATCTTGCTGACGAGCTTCACGAGCAAATTGGCGTCATCCAGCAAGTTTTGTCTGAACAAGACTGGGCAGAACTACGTTCACGGTGCTCTCAGTCGGTTACCTCTGAATGGCGAGCGCTAGGTGAAGCTGCAGAAAAGGTATCTAGCCAAGCAGGCGAGGCTTTTGGACAAGTGAAGCTGGTAGCAAGTGAAATATTCGACTCACCATTTGCTAAGGCGATTGCAACTCAGGGGTTTGCAGGTCTCACTGGCGTCTTGGGGGAGAGTCGAGATGTGGTAGAAGCAGCTCTTGATGCAGTTTGTGATGGTGGAGTCGCTGCATTTGGTGCAATTGCAGCCTGCTTAGCACGTTCTGGCCTTCCGCCTTTACTACGAGTGGAGATCGCGCGAGATTTTTTTCAGACGGTGGGGCTCTTCTTCACTGGTTTGTACGTGTCGGTGCTTGACTTTTTCGAGCGGCATCATGTTGCTGGTGCTCTCAATAACTTCCTCAGCGGTTTACGTGGTGCCTACGACATTATGGCAGTGAACGTTCTAGCTCTCGTTGAGGAAGCATCGCAGAATCAGGCGCTCATGACCGACATTGCTTTGGGAATATTGCTTGCGGCTATTGGTGTTGTCTACGCGAGCTTCCTGTGGTTTGCATTCTCTGGGCGGTATTTACATCGCCGAGCAGATGAAGTACGGCAAGGCCATGAAGCCACTACATGGGCCGCGCTGGCGGCTAAGCAAAAGATGAGAGTGAAGCTTTTCACTTACGTGATTACAGCTTGTCTTACAGTCTACCTTCCTCTTACTCGACTCTGCCTCGATGTGGTCGTGGCAGCAACTACAACCCCCACCACCCCTGAAAACAACAGCAAAGCGGCTAGAGCGTCTCATATAGTTTTGTCACGATTTCGAAATGATGGGGCGTGGCCAGCTATCGTGGTAGCAGCCATTATTCTACTCTTGACCTTTACAATTCCGCTGCCGTGGCTTCTTGTCCGTGCAATTGCTGAGAACCGACCGACAGGATCACTCGAGAATCCACTAGTAACCCACGATCTGGACGGCGAAGAGGTCCCTTTCGACGATAAAGTGTACGCACGACTTGTAACGCGTGACCCAAGTCAGCTTCGGTGCCCATATCGATCACTCTACGCCGGATTTGAGCAGCGATGGAGCTACTACAAGGTCCTTCAACTCCTTGTGAAACTGGCACTGGCACTTGTCATTGTACTGGCAGCTAGCGCAGATGATCGGATTCGTGGAATCTTGTCGTGTGCGATCTACGCGAGTGTTGTGGCTGTATCGAGCTATGGTACTCCTTTTAGTGACCCACTCAACAACGTGATGGAGATCAGCGGAAAAATTGCGGCGCTTACTACCTGTGTAGGTGGTGCACTTTCAGCGTTTGTCGATTTGCAGCAAACCAAGTCACGTCTGCTTGAAATCGTGGCTCTCGTTGTCAGTGTCGTGCATATTGTGAACCTTGTCGTGATGCTGGTCGTATTGCTACTCGGTATGCGAGGGGCTCGCCTCTTCGTAAAGAATTTGCTGGGTTGGATCACTTTCAGTGATACTTCTCGTGGACTGGAAGATGCACCAGCAAAGGATGTGCTTCCGCGTTGGGATATTGACAAAGAGGCAAAGCATCGAGTGTGGCAAGCGTTTTGGAAAGCATTGGTGCTTGAACTGACACAAAACACGAGCAAGTCGAAAGGGAATACTGGAGAAATTACGGTTGCGCATAGGTTACAAGCTTTGGAACAAGCTGTGGTAGCGTCGGGGGTCCATCGAGTCCGTTCACACTGGCGTGGGGAAGAACACGCATACACATCCAAACTTCGGCAGGCGATACGAGCAGCGTTAGAAGGCGTCGATGTTTTTTGGGATGATGCCAGTGGAGCGCGTGACGGTCATCTCGATTCAAAATCGTGCTTTGGCAAAATGTACGTGCTCCCGTATCCATTCCACTGCGTTGTGGTGTACGACGATTCCAAGGATGAAGCGATCGTACGTGATGATGCTGAAAACCGTGGTCAGTCAAAACTAGCGAAATTGCTGTTTCTCAATTTCACACCGCAGATTGTAGCTAAGCGAGATTTGAGACAGAAACTACGAGTGTTAAGTGCCCACGCCACGAGTATCACCTTTCCATTCTCGCGACAAGAGCAAGCAACTGTCGAAGATGGCACTGTTACGAAGACAGACTCAGAAGGACATACGCGCACTGAAACTCGCTATTCGACGGTATCTTTCACGTGCTACTACACTTGCGGCGTGATTCACGTGGCCACTAAAGGCGATTCTACTAAACGAGTCATGGCCGAAGGATTTGATGTGAGTATGACCTACCGTGACGGCCACGGTGATGCAGTGGCACCACACACCGGCAAAGTTCACCACGTCCAAAATCGTGTCGCTGTGATGGGGCCCAATCATGTCGGTCTCACCTCCGCAATGGAGGAGAGTGATCAGCTTCGTGTTATCTTTGAACAAACTGCAGTTGTGTGGCAGCCTGGTGTGCTGGAACTGAGAGCACAGCATCAAGAGTACCGACGAGGTCTCGAGCGAAAACACGCAGAAGGAAACGCAACGCTTAGTGATGCTTTTTGGTACTTTGTGTACAACAACCCGCAGCTTTCTCGTCAGGAGCTTGAAAACCACTTGAGGCAGCGTGAGAGCAATCCGTGTCTTAAATCATTAGGGGAGACCCACCAAAGCGCCCTGGATTCGCTATATCTACGGATGAAGTTTGTTCAGTCTCATCCTGCGGTCACGTTCTGGTTCGTGCTCTGGGATGATGTGTACGCTCGAAATGGCGAAATGAAGCGTCTTCGAAAATTTAATGGCGACTTTGACCCTCATCAACCTACCGCAATTTGCTATCACGTCATGCGGCGTCCCGATCTCGAATCCTGGTTGCGAGAACGGCGATTGCTGGGAACGCGGCGATTCTTCCACCCCCAGCTTCTTGACCTCCTATATACCGAGCAGGACAAATATTTCGGAACACCGAAACTTACAACTTAGCGTCGTACACACCAAGTATACGTGGCCCACATGAAATCACTCCCCCAATCTCCGTGTTCTGTACACCACTTCAACGCACTGCACCCAGGGTTTGGTAGTAGTGAGAATTTCGGCTAGTAGTGATACTACTACTATTATCCGAATCTTGAGAATCAGGTCTACTATTACTAGCTACTAGTTGAGCATTTTCGCGAGTAGTAATAGTACTATATCACTACTATAGTATTACTATCGAGACAGAATCTGCGTCTACCATACCAAAATATATCCGACCTCCGACCTTTCCGACCATGTATAGAAAATTGTATGCACATACAAAGAGTAAGCGTGGCTCCATCTCAGTGTTGAGAGTAGTATGCAATACAAAAATTGAGTGACTCTGTAAAAACATTCGTAAAAGGTAAATACGTGTTCTGAAATGGATGGCACTGAGCCCACGTGCCCTGCGCAAATTCATCGACGCGTGTCAGTGCCCAAGTGACCATCTTGGAGGATGAATTGAGGGAGCTGTGCCGAGCATCGGTGCACTTAAGAGGGTTGTCGTCACCACGAAGAACCGTGGATGGTTAATGCTCCCTCGGGCACTCCAACGAGTATACCCTGCGCTGAATTGTACTAACCCCCACCTTAGTAGCTCAGAGGTAGAGCCCCCGAAAGGGATGGTCGTTGGGTCCGATTCCCACCTAAGGTATTTCTAATGTTCGACAGCATATTGGCCGGTGCAAGGCAGCGAGTGCGAATGTGAGCCAATGTGTGGAAGTATGCGTCGATGTGCGACAGTATATGTGTTGCGTTGTGGAGCAGTGTGTGAATGTGACAGTGTATGAACTAACGTGTATTATGCAATTTAAAGTGCTAGCGTATTTGCTTACAGGAAATAGTCTTACTCAGATTACTTATTGACTAAGACTACTTATGTTGAACGGAAATAGTATCACCTCTCATTCGCCTTGGCCTGCACTGCTCTTTTGTGTAGTCGGGAATGGATGAACGGCATCAAAATGTTCCCGGTGTTTCGTCACTATTTCAGGTGGTAGCGATTTTTTGATAATGGGAGACTCGAACTCACGGCTATCGATTGACACCCGGCTCTCTTACCCAGATTGGACAAAATTCTGATCAGACTAATTATGAACTTGAAGTAGTCAGACTATTTTCGAATGCCACAATTTGATGCTCACACTAAATAGTCTAACCGAGACTACTTATTGACTAAGACTATTTCCGAACATAGACTAATTACCGTAAGCATTGTACCAAACCCTGACCGCACCAACCGCAATACGTGTTCTGTACACCAATTTAACGTGCACCACAACAACATTGTTCGTGTCCTGTACACTAATTCAACGTGCACCACATGAAAGCAGTCCAATCATTCCAAACAATGTACGCCGGCGGAGGAGCCAACGAGGGCGACCACCACGGGGGCAGCGCGCCTTTCTCGAGCGCCGCCGCGGAGGCCAACGACCTGGACGCACTCGTGTTCGAGTTCGGCACGTCCTGCTGCAAGTTTGGCTA
>JAHWLE010001460.1:0-11265 GCA_024679135.1 Phytophthora foliorum | reverse complement strand
CCAAGGTCTCCATCGACAAGTTCAACGGAGACAACTACGCGACGTGGAATCCGCGCAATAGTGAGGGAGTTTCTATACAAGCCCTCGAAAACGAGGCTGGTCAAAAGGATAGCACACTTTTTTTACTTAGTTTGAGTATTGAAAAGTCATGTGTACCACATATCATTGGGCAGTCCGCTCATATTCCTTCTTGCCATGGGCCGGAAGGGCCAACTCATAGAGTATGAGCGCGGCCAGATCGATGCCTATGCAGCTCAAGGTGTCAGCACCAGCAAGATAGCTGCCGCTATAGGTCGCTCCAGAAAGCCTATCACTAATTACCTGCGTGATCCTGACGCGTATGGAAAGCGCTTCGGCCCGGGCCGCCCGCGGAAGATGTCACCGCACGACTGCCGCCGCGTTGAGCGAGCGACACGCCAAGACACGCTGAGCTCGGCGGGGCTCAAGGAGCAGTTCGAGTTGACTATTTCCAGCCGTAGCATTCGCCGCTTCTTGAACTCCACCGAGCTCTTCAAGTACGTGACCATGAACAAGGCTCCGAAGCTAACTGATGCGCACCGCAGGGCCCGTATTGAGTGGGCTGAAGATCACCACGACTGGGGCGAGAGAAACTGGCGATCTACCGTCTTTTCAGACGAGAAAAAATGGAATTTAGACGGCCTCGATGGGCTTAAGAGCTATTGGAGATGTCTAGAGGACGACCCTAAGGTGCGGTTTAGACGCCAAAACGGCGGTGGGTCTGTCATGGTTTGGGGTGCTTCTGGGCGGACGGGACAACGGCGCTAGCATTTTTGGAAGGAAGTCAAGACTCACACGTCTACATCTATACCCTCTCTGACACCTACTGCCTGCAGCTCATCGCCGGTTTGGTACGGAGTTTACGTTCCAGCAGGATAACGCCAGTATTCACTCGTCCAAGGCCACGAAGGCCTTCCTGGACGAGCACCTGGAGAAGGTCACAGTCGTCAACCGAGAGGTCCATCCTCAGGGATTGACGGAACAAAATCATGACATCGGGCACGAACTTATTCTTGATCGAGCGGCAGCGTGCCTGCACAGCGCCCATGATGTCCTCGTCGGTCACGTTGTCCACCGACTTCTTGATCACATATCTAGCCAAATTCTTCAGCGTCTTACGCGTCACCGAACCTTTCACCGTTGCGACGACGCTCTCAAACGTCTCAGAAGTGATAGCACAACAGTGGCGGATCTTCTCCACGTAACGCTCTTACTCGCGGTGCCACTCAATCAGCGCAGCATGCTTCCAACAGAACAGTTCTGGGGGACGTATGACCTCGAAGATAGGTTGGGGGACCGACATCTCCACGTCTCCATCTTAATCGACCGTTTATCGTGTCACCGACATAGTTTTCAGGAACCGCTCAGTGGGCGGTTCCTAATAACACTTCGGCGCCCCATCAACCAAGTCCTGTAGGTAAAACTTTCACCAGTCCATCAGCGGGTTCCCCAGCTCCTGATCCAACAACTTCAGCAACAGTGTCTGCAACTCCGGCTCTGGCAGCAGCACCTCTAGCTCCCGCAGCGGCATCTTCAGCACCGGCTCTGGTAGGAGTAACGCCAGTTCCAGCTCCGGCGTTTGTTAGTGACGAACCGACAGATAGAGCTGATCGGCGAACACGACGAAGACGCGCCCTTCCTCAAGCAGCAGGGGGGGGGTTACAAGAATTGAAGTCGGCAGTCTTCTTGATTTGCTTGAAACCCTGAAACCAATAGGGCAAGACCAGTGAAAGACGGTTGCGCGCCGTCATAGCGAGAAACACCCCAGTGTCGATCGAACAGTGGAGAGTCTTCGCACAAAACGCACATGGGGACAGGAAACCCTCACGTTCCTGACGACGTAACCCGAGCCATTTAAATTGCAAACGTCATTACGCAGCGAACTGACCTGACCAGAGGGGATGATATTGCGGAAGACGCTGCCGAATGTTTTGAAGATGGGGCTCTGGAGAAGATGCGGGTGCAACCGCTGTTGCTGCTGCAGCACGTCCACTGGTACAACCTCGTCAGGACCATGAGCCTCACGAAAATGGTGGAAATGATCTGCTTTCACTAGCACGTCTAATGATGTTGCAAGAACAACGTCAAAGGGATGTTGGTCGTGAGCAGCAGCAGCGTTGGTGTGAAGAAGACCGTCGCCAGTGCGAACAAGATCGGGCTGACGATCGAGAAAGAAGCAATCGTCTATTCCAGTTACTTGGAACAGCTTTGGTAGGAATGACGAAAGTTATGCACGCGAACAAGAGGAGCAGCTAACTAGTCTACCACAGTGCTAGCGAATTTTGCTCTAAGCTTGACATGCAAACAGACTGCAATTGATTAATACCCACTAGTCTTGCTCGTAGGTTGAATAGCAGCACGCATGAATCAAGAATTAGCCGTCGTTCGCCGCTCTCCTTGTATTCTAGACGGTTTTTAAGCCTAGGAAAAGAGGTCGGAAAGGATCGCATTCCCCACTCTGCTGTCTGTCGCGCTGACGTTGCTTGGCGTAGCACTTCCACACCCGAAGCAGTTGATGCATCCTCTAAGTAGTCTTGATTTGACTTGATGAGGAAAGTGTAATCTCCGACAGCAAATGCTGAGTCCACCACGCAACGTGCACCGTGTAGTTCGTAAGCAGCTTTTAGTTTCTGGTAGATCCCGCCCCATTCTGATATCTGAGAGTCGTGCAGCGATCCAAGTGCGTTCAATGCACACGTAAAAATGGTCCCATCGGGTACAAACACAAGCACGCTGCCAACATAGTGATCGTGCTTCCATCAATTGTAGGAAAAGTTCTGAAAGATGCAATTTCCACTGTGCTGAAGGTAAAAATTAAGACCATTTGCAACTGCGAACACATCATGCAGTCGAGAGTGTCGGCGATTGATTGCACGCTGATAAGCTGGTATTGCTGTGTGGTCCGGCATTTTGACGGCAGCACGGGCATTCTTGGATCGAACGCGAAAAAGAATTCTTCGCCCACACACGAATGAACTGCGAACGCATTCTTGCGGTGACCCCAAAGATGATACACAACAAGAATTCCCCGCCGCGAGTACGACTCCACGCTAATACGAGGGCCAGACACCGTGTAGCGTTCAGAAGGCGTCGGCGTCCGCGGGTACGGTCACGAACCCGACGGATGGCATAACCAGATGGCCCGTAGGGCGTATACGCGGTGTAGATCTGCTCAAAGAAGCACAAGAGATAGTTAAAAGTCCTGTGATCCAAGCCAGTCAATGTGATGGGCGACTGGTCGTCCCCAGAACCGAAGTGCATCGCGAAACCAGACATGCTGGGCCATTGACGTGCTGCACGAACCACTCGGCGGTCGCATTGGCGGCGTTGACGTCTGCTTAGCCTTGACCGAAATGATTGGTCACGGAGTGAAGCTTGACGTTGTTGAATGACAGCTAGAAGAACGATCGCTGCGGTGGTCATGGAGCTGCAGTGATAATGCAAAATTTGATCTGCGCAAACTCTGTTTTCACTGAACACAAATTCTGGTACGACCAAATCCATGACCGGTTTTGGTGTTGCATTTGCTACACACAAAATGCGTTATTAGGAACCGCCCTGATGAAGCTTGCGTACTTAAGTATTTCAACCGAACTTAATGGAGCAACTTAATGTGTTCCGAACTTAAGTGCTCGTATTTAGTCGATGTGATTCGGTTCAACCTTGACAGTCGCTACGCGCACCGATGTTCCGGACAATCTCCGACGTCCAGGATCAACAAACTAGAGGCAGGTGTGACAGCACCAAATGATTAGGATCAACCGCTTTAAATACAACCGTGGACACCTGCAATATGCGAACTCACTGCTGGACTTGCAGAGGGACTTGATTGTGCAGTCGCACGCTATATGCTAGATCCAAACGGATTCTCTATGGTGATCTGCTGCCAGTCCACAGATTCATCTTCAGATGGATCGCCATCCGAAGATTCAACAGAGGTATCCAGCAGGTCTGTGTGGACATGGTTGGGTCGCACAAACTGGCGGCTTCGCATGCTTACGCTGGGACAGGCAACACCACCACGTATGCAGGCAGCTATGACGTGACAGCAGAGAGCATGCTTGCGGTTGTATGCACAAGAGAAAGACTTACTACTATTGTCGACAATTCATCCTCCAGCAGGCATCACCTATGTTTGTTTACGTCTTGAGTTTACAGATCGAATAGAGTTTGCCACCAATTTTTTCTCAGCTGTTGTAAGGCGAAGAGGTCCTTGCTTTACTCGGTACAGATCGGCTTTGACAGATCCCACAGGAGGAAGGCGGTGAACTGACAGGCAACCTCGACTATGCATAAGCCTGTACAGACTCATCAGGCGATCTGGAGCGGTATCCACAGCTGAAAATTCAGAATCACTCTTCAGAAAGGCAAGTCGCGCCCCATCCAAATTTTTAATAAGCTCACTGGCTGTAGCAGGGCCGCCAGGGCACTAAAGTTTTACCAATCGGTGGTATTGCTCCAATGGATTGTTCGTGGTAGCGTAGCCACTTGGAGTGCAAAAAAACCTGCCAGCGGGAAAAACGGTGTGAATTGAGCCACATCTTGGTTATGTGGTCAGTGAGCTTGCGCACAGCATTGTGCAAGCGAAGCACAGGCGCCCGCTCGCTGCCTGGTCCACTCATGATGGGCGGAGAGCCGCATGGAGAACTAGACCATTTTGTAAGCACTTGCTCTTTGATAGTACGAAACTCTTCCTCTGTAGCAAAGTGCAAGTCGTACAGATCCGCGAATATAGCCCTAGTGTCATCATCACGTACGCGTTTATCTCTGGAATGCTTCCACACATTTTTCGTAATATGAAACCAGCACATAAGCACAATTGTGTGCGGCAGCTCTGTAACGCATGCATTGAACTACGCTTTGTCTGCATTCATCATCACAAACTCTGGCGCAAAATCCACACCTCAAATTTCTCTGCACATGCGCTTTATGTACCGGATGCACCATCCTATATCAATGGATCGCTTTTGGGATTTGCAGAAGTACACCATTGAAAAAAAATGGCCGCTGCGGTCCGAATATCCAAAGGCGAACACTACGTATCCATTGATGACCATGCTGTGCGTACTGTCAATGTGCAGTATTGTCGTGCAATCGGTACGGTTCTGCACATCGATGTGATTTTTAACTAGACGAAGACAGGTCATACCCACTCGCAATGGATAAGATTTGGATCCGTCCCCAAGATGGGACACTGATCTTGTGTCTCCGTCGGCAGTCGATTGAGAATCGCACAAAATAAACATGTCTGTGTCCGCTAGGGTATCCAGATGTTGATGGTCGAGAGCTTGCCATCACACAGTGCAATCACCGGCGCCATACTGTCCTTGGGACTCTTGCGCCCCCAATTTTTTACGAAGTCAGTAACTTGAGAGGTTTTTGGAGCTGGGCCATCCATTTCCCCGTTGTCGACTAGTGTACAGAGTAGTGTGTACAACCTTGCAGCCGTAGTTTTCTCACCAGAGCTAAGACAATCTACTACGTAGCCCTTCATTTGCTGTGTCAACTTGCGTTCCACCGGAGTTGGTGAGTCGTCTATGTTCAGCAGGTGATCGCCTTGTTGAAAAACCTCGTAGGTGCTGAAGGACAAGCACAATTTGAACTTGTAGCGACATGGACAGGGTGCTGATGACCCCGATCCGTCGTCGACGAATTGTTCCTGCAGTGATTTGCAGCGCTTTGAGCGGCAAGGGACCAGTTGAGATCACATTGAATGATCACAGCGATGTAGATTGTAGTCATGGTCGTGTAAATGGTTGATATTACAGATCACTTGGTTGCTTTTGTCGATTACGTGCGTCGGTACACTTGAACGGAACTCTGCCAAAGTGTCAGGTTCAATAGATCGCCAAATTAGAGTCCATGGTGGACGCCCACGTAGCCCTGGGCCTTCCTCATCACCAGAATCCCATTCGTCGAGCTGTAAGCCAACTTCGGAGTGACCATTATCGGTCCTGTCGGCTCCATTCATCGTATGTTGAGCTATCTACAGCGTAGGATGTATTGCAATGAGAGGGTCGAGCTTGTGCGAGCTTCTGTGCCATTTATAAAAGCTAAAGTTCAACACATTGAAGATAAATATCTATTTTGGTGATCGTGCACTGTGATGCGGTGGTTGTACACTTTTGGTTGGTGGTGGTTTTCTATTTTATGTGTGTGTGGTCCTGACTATGTATATGGTGGGGCTACACTTATTTTTGACAGGTCGACACCGTATTTATGTGGTTATAATCCTCACCCAACAAACTTGCGCTTTGAATAGCGCAAAACTATTAATAGCATTGTCGCGAACCCGGGGTATACCCAAAGAGGAAAGTTTGTTAGTGTTTGAAAGAAACAGAGATGAAGATTAGCAAGACAAACTACGTCTCTCGGCGCTCCACGCGAACATCATGCTACCAACTAGCTAATATCAAGACTGTAAGCGCGAAAGAAGTAAGCTTCAGTTAATAAAGCGTCGAATACTACGGAGTAATGTATTTTTTGCGTTATTTCTTGGATTTTTCTATCTATGCGGGACTCACGCGATGCAACCGACGGCTAAGTCGACGACCGTATACACTGGATACCGTATTTTCGTTATTTTTTTATCAATACGAAGTTCGCTTTGGCGCACCACTGCAAAAACAATGGTTTCAACAAACGCAATTAAGGTTAATAAACTGTCAATCGTTTTTGGATGAATATGATCGTTTTGACAATGATATGATCGATTTTAGACAGGATATCACTGTTTTTGGGGTTCATATCATCGTTTTTGGAGGCATTATCATCGGATTCTATTGACGACTTGGACGAAATCCAGCTTTATCGATATCTAACAATTGTGCAGCTGAAAATTCTACTCGTACACAAAGTCGGCGTCGCGATTGTCACGGCTGTCGTCCTCATCTTCGTCGTTGTCAATTAAACGCAGTAGGTCGTCCAGATCTGTGTACATCTCCACGTCCGCATCTTGGATATTCCTCGCATTGAAGTAAATGTGCAAGTTTTTCTACAGGGTCGGGTTCAAGCGATGACCGTCATCTTAAAGAGCTGGCGCACGTCCTTGAACATCAAAGCGCGGACTGATGCGATGAAGATCTTGGCGATAACACCAGCAGACACAGCTGGTCTCATGCGAAAGCACCGAGCACCTCCAGTGTAAGCAGTCCAGTCAGAATTCGCGTGAAGCGCGGGCCCGGCATGGGTACAATATGCAGCACCTTGTTGAACATGGGCATACGCTCCGTGCACAGCAGGAAGACACCCACGATGCTGATACCGACAGGCCGGGGTTTTCCGTCATGGGCTTCATAAACTGCCGACCCTTGTCGTTCACCGCACACACGCTCCTCGTCTGCACGCCAATAATAAGGAAGGTGACCGAGCTCATGACGTTGGAACTCACCAGGAAGGTCCAGGCCCTGCACCTCAGTGCAGCGACAGGATCACGCTTTCACGAGCGATTTCGCCGCCCACCATGTTGAAGTCACCTCATGAATCACGAATCCAAGCAAATGGCCAACGCCCGAGGCAACCAACACTTCAGCATGCAACCTTCAGCATGCGACGGCGTCGTACGAGATGTCTGCATCACAACGCAGCATCCAGATCCGAGTGATGACAACAGCATCCATCCATCGACCTCCTCACGCCAATCTTCACCTGTGCAGTCGCGCGCCACCCAGCCCGAGCGGCAAGACGGCCTTGGTCGCGCTCCATCCGATGGTGAATGTCCTCAAGTCTCGAACATTCGCGTGTCAACAGCGTCTTCGTAAACAGAGAACTTCTTGTCGACAGCGTTCGAGAACCCAATGTTGCATCGGCTGCCACGTACCCCGCCCCGGAATTTTATATTTGTCCGACCTTCAGATATAAGGCCCCTCTCAGTATAAGCACACCTTGTCGTTTCAATACCCTGTCTTATCTGATGACAAAAATAGAGTATTTTGAACCTATTCGCTCGCAATATCTCTAATCCCTCTGAAAGCGCTTCAGAAAACCTACTGTGCTTATTGAGAGGGATATCTGTACGCATACAACTCAGACCTGCTAGACTGTATTGGTACACGGTACCATTAAACCACTGGCCCGTCGCAATCTAGAATCTTCGAAGGCGTGAGCGGGTCTTCCCTCCTGTTAATGGCCGCCGGCCCACAGTTCTGCTACACGTCGCCCCTCCCGTCGATCGATGGAAGTTTCGATCAGCCCAAAACAAGAAAGATCGCTGGTAGTTTGGGCGCGTTTGGCTGGCTGCAACCCCCCTCCTTTTTGCAGGCGCAAGTCGGGCTCATTCTTCAATCTTCCCTGTTGGAATCCAAGTCCCAAGACACCAGAAGCACAGAGAACCATGAGCGCCGAAGCCGAAACGTTCGCCTTCTCGGCCGACATCAACCAGCTGCTGAGTCTGATCATTAACACGTTCTACTCGAACAAGGACATCTTCCTGCGCGAGCTCATCTCGAACGCCTCGGATGCGCTCGACAAGATCCGCTACTCGTCGCTGACGGACGCCAGCGTGCTGGACACGGACAAGAATCTGGAGATCAAGGTGATCCCGGACAAGGCCAACGGCACGCTCACCATCCAGGACTCGGGTATCGGTATGACCAAGGCCGACCTCATCAACAACCTGGGTACGATCGCCAAGTCGGGCACGAAGGCCTTCATGGAGGCCCTGGCCGCCGGCGCCGACATCAGCATGATCGGCCAGTTCGGTGTGGGTTTCTACTCGGCCTACCTGGTCGCCGACAAGGTTGTGGTCCACTCGAAGCACAACGACGACGAGCAGTACGTGTGGGAGTCCGCCGCCGGCGGCTCGTTCACAGTCACGCCCGACACGTCGGAGCCCATCCTGCGCGGTACGCGCATCGTCCTGAAGCTCAAGGAGGACATGCTCGAGTACCTTGAGGAGCGCAAGATCAAAGACCTGGTGAAGAAGCACTCGGAGTTCATTGGCTTCCCCATCAAGCTCTACGTCGAGAAGACGGAGGAGAAGGAGGTGACTGACGACGAGGAGGAGGACGACGAGAAGGAGGGCGAGGACGACAAGCCCAAGGTCGAGGAGGTCGAGGAGGAGGAGGAAGGCGAGAAGAAGAAGAAGACCAAGAAGATCAAGGAGGTGACCCACGAGTGGGACCACCTGAACAGCCAGAAGCCCATCTGGATGCGCAAGCCCGAGGACGTGACCCACGAGGAGTACGCCTCGTTCTACAAGTCGCTCACCAACGACTGGGAGGAGCACGCTTCCGTGAAGCACTTCTCGGTGGAGGGACAACTGGAGTTCAAGGCCTGCCTGTTCGCCCCCAAGCGCGCCCCGTTCGACATGTTCGAGGGTGGTGCCAAGAAGAAAATCAACAACATCAAGCTGTATGTGCGTCGTGTGTTCATCATGGACAACTGCGAGGATCTCATGCCCGAGTACCTGTCGTTCGTCAAGGGTGTTGTCGACTCGGAGGACCTGCCGCTTAACATCTCGCGTGAGACTCTGCAGCAGAACAAGATCCTGCGTGTGATCAAGAAGAACCTGGTCAAGAAGTGCCTGGAGATGTTCGCCGATCTTGCCGAGGACAACGAGAAGTACAACAAGTTCTACGAGGCCTTCAGCAAGAACCTGAAGCTGGGCATCCACGAGGACTCGACCAACCGCACCAAGATCGCCAAGCTCCTGCGTTACCACTCGACCAAGTCTGGCGAGGAGATGACGTCGCTGGATGACTACATCTCGCGCATGCCCGAGAACCAGCCCGGCATCTACTACGTGACGGGCGAGAGCAAGAAATCGGTGGAGAACTCGCCGTTCATTGAGAAGCTCAAGAAGAAGGGCTACGAGGTGCTCTTCATGGTTGAGGCCATTGACGAGTACGCTGTGCAGCAGCTGAAGGAGTACGAGGGCAAGAAGCTCATCTGCGCTACCAAGGAGGGACTCAAGATGGAGGAGACCGAGGACGAGAAGAAGTCGTTCGAGGAGGCCAAGGCCGCCACCGAGGGCCTGTGCAAGCTCATGAAGGAGGTCCTTGACGACAAGGTCGAGAAGGTCGAGATCTCGAACCGTATTGTGGAGTCGCCGTGCGTGCTGGTGACGGGCGAGTACGGCTGGTCTGCTAACATGGAGCGTATCATGAAGGCTCAGGCTCTGCGTGACAGCAGCACCTCTGCCTACATGTCGTCGAAGAAGACCATGGAGATCAACCCGCTGCACCCGATCATCAAGTCGCTGCGTGAGAAGGCCGAGGCCGACAAGAGCGACAAGACGGTGAAGGACCTGATCTGGCTGCTGTACGACACGTCGCTGCTGACGTCGGGCTTCAGCCTGGACGAGCCCACGACGTTCGCCAACCGCATCCACCGCCTCATCAAGCTTGGTCTGAGCATCGACGACGATGATGACGCTGCCGACGAGTCGATGGAGGACCTGCCCCCGCTTGAGGGCGAGGACGAGGAGGAGAGCACGATGGAGGAGGTGGACTAAGCGCTTCGCGCTGTAGTCGTTGGCAGACATCAAGTGCATTTCGTGCACCCACGCGCGTCAACTTTTGCAGGTTAGCTCTTGCATTTTTTGGTGGTGAGGTTTAGTTAGATCTTCGTAGTCGAAGGTTACATATATTTACGATTCGCCTGCCCTCCTTTGCTTTGTTGCAGATGTGGCTTCACTCGTGCAGCACGGGTTACGAGCCTTGGCTAACCTTTAAGCGTGCAATGGACCAGTCCGCAGCATGCACCCCTTCGCGGGACCCATCACCATCTCAGACGCGCTCTGCACCAGTCAAATCCGCACCACACCACATCGTACTTAGCTCTATAAAACCTCACCGAAAAACCTCGGCAAAAGCGTACCCCAGGTTACTCCCTTTTCATTGGCCACGAGTCATAACTATATTAGTACACGATCTCGAATAATCGACTTGTTGTGTATACAATAAACAAGTCAAAACGACGGCCCTGTTTCACTTCCGATAGTAAGACAGCCGTTAAATAACCTACCAGAAGTACTGAATACTGATTTATAAATAATAATATCAAAAGTACTGCGTACTGATTTTTGCGATAACCGACCGCTGCGGCTACGCTCCATCCAAACGGAGCTCTTCGTCAATCAGACTCAAAGCAGCCAAGTCGAGCCAAGCAAGTTTCCGTAACCATGGACGTGGCCAGCCTGCACAACATCCTGCTGCACACGTTCAGCAACGACGAAGCGGCGCGCAAGGCCGCGGAGGACGCCATCGCGGGCCTGCACACCGTGCCCGGCTCGGTGCAGCTGCTCCT
>JAHWLE010001459.1:0-11268 GCA_024679135.1 Phytophthora foliorum | reverse complement strand
GGGCCGCGAGCGCCGCAGCGCTGGCCGAGAAGTTGGTGGAGAGCACGAGGTGCAGCGCGAGCCCCAGCAGTGACACGCCGCAGCCGCAGCTCAGCAGCGTCAGTAGGCGCAGGAACTTGCGCGACGGACGCATTGGCTCACAATGAACAGCTCCGCAATGATAAGGCGGCGGTTCACGACGGATATTTTTAGGTGCGCTATTTTTAGATGATATATTAGATGCCAGAGGGTTAGTCGATTCTGGATGCACTTGTGGAGGTACGTGACACATGGCTACACTTCACCACTTCAACTTGCCATTTGTCGACCATTCTATTGCCGGAGCAGCAACCTCAGTCCAAAATCTATCTATTCGCAGCTTTAGAAGGCTGTGACAAGGGAGACCTCGGCAGTTCCCCGCTCTTTATTCTATTGCCGGAGAAGCTAGCTACTGTCCAAATCTATTCACAGCCTTGGAAGACAGTTACAAGAGAGACCTCGGCAGCTCCCCGCGTCATCGGTGTATTTACTCCGGCTCGTGAACTTTGGTCGCTTCAATGAAGAAGACGCACTCGCTGGGACGTTTGTCATCAAGTACATCGGTATGGACGGACATTGCACCTTTCAAGCCCATTGCGGTGACGCTGGCCAATGCTAATAGTCGGCAGTCTTTGGTCCCGACCGATACCGCACCATCCAAGAAGTGGCTTCAGATTGCTCGGGTGGCGGCGACGACGCTCTTTCGCGTGCTACGCAACGCTGGATGCAGTATCCTGGTCGGTTGGCTCTTCGGATATTGCTATACGGTGGGGAATGTGGCGTCTGGGAAGCCGCCAGCGGAGCAGTCCTACGCTTCTTATGTAGCTGCCAACGGTGCCTGGTATCACGGAGTGTTTTCGGTGACTATCGTGGTGATGATGTCAGTTCAGCTAACACCCGAAAAAATTGTGATTCAGCCTCCACACAATACACCACCGCCCAGCGAGCCTGCGTCGCGCACATTGACACTGGTGCAGTGTTGTTTCAAACTATTGTACTACATGATACCCCACCTTATATTCTCCACGACGGCTGAAGTTGTTGGCTGCTACATGCTTATCACGTATTTACCTCCATCCGGACGCAAGTACAAACCTGCAATGTACATGAGCTCTTTCTGGGGTAACTTCGTTTTGGCGAGCGCAGAGTACTGCAAGCGCAACATTATCAACTACGAGACTGTTCGTGGCTTGGCACGCAGACAGTTGAGAGTCATCCCAACCAGACAAGTTCAAGCACCGCCACTCATCGCGACCGCAATACTCTTGGAGCGCATCGCTACGGCGATTCGTGGTCATTTATTTGGGTATTCTCCCAAACATAATGTCTTCGGTAATCGCTATCATATACGTTCACTCGATCAGCCTGTTCGCGTCAATCGATCGTGAGTCAGAGCTCATGGCGTTTGCCATCGGCAGCATCGCATTAAAGCTCACCCTACAAGAAGTTGCTAAGCGATATCTACTGTCCACGAAAGATCCGCTACCTCGGCGGATGATGGTAGTACTGGTGTCCACGCCGACGATCCTGGTTGATACCCAGGTGCGAATGCTCCTAATGCGACTCCAAGATGTGAAGATTTCAGTTCTGGGCTCTGCAATGCTAGCGTTTGCCGAAATATCCGTGCGTACGGTAAAGTCCATGCTCGTCCATCGAGAGATGCGTCGTTTAAGAGGGCGTATCGTCTGGGCATTTGCGAAGGTTCGACGCAGAGTCTCCGTCGGCCAGATACCACCTGAGCCACAAGAGCAGACACCAGCAAGACGGAGGGCAGTAATACCTATTCGACCTACACCGGAAGGGACGGAAGCGCACCGACAACGACATCTTGTCGTTCATGCTGCGGAGATCTACGCAGATATGTATGCGGAGTATATTGTCATGGGCTGCTCGTACGCCATCATATTCTTCTTCGGAGCCCACCCACAGTACCAGTTCATCGCATCATCTATTGAGAAGTCCGAAGCTGCACAACGCTTTCACCAGTTCCTCATTTTCGCCTTCCAGGTGAGCGTCGAGGTGGTAGTGGACTTTATTGCCTGCAATCTTGAGGTTATGCAAGGTATCGACTTTGGCAGCTTCGACCAGAACGACCCGTTCCTGACGTTTTTCTTGTCAGTGCTGGCCTTCGGTAACGTATCGATCTCCGCGGGGTTGTACATCCACTCGTGAGTGATTCGTTATGTGCTCGATGAATTTGATCAGCAAGCCTAGCACTTCTCGAGACCGGTAGTGACGACCACGGACCAGACCGGTGACGACCATTGTTCAGCAAGCTTCATGGAGACCGTGGGATGATATGTATACGAACGTGAGCCAGGAGAACTCGGAATCCAGTTCGAACAGCAATACGTCGCGTGGGTGCTCACTATTTCTGGTTTCAAGTGCACCACGGCGCGTGTGGTGGCAGGTTGGGTCCATGCTCATTTTAAAATTCGCTCTGTCGCGCGCATTGGCCTCGAGAAGTGCTCCACTTTGAGGATCGAAAATGCAGATCTACTGTGCCATCATGTTCATGACGATGGTCGCACACGCATCGGCTGCGTCTAGCTCGTCTTCGAGTACTGGGCTCAATGGATGGTACCCTTGCTCGGAGTCCACTTTTTCAGATGAAGGAGGCTCTGAAGACCAGGATGCTGAATGCGCCGTCTACTCTGCACCATTGTGCTACCCCGGTCTCTGCGAAACACCGGAATCCGTGGACTCAAGTGTTGACATCTTCGTGAAGCGGGTGCCTGCTGTGAACGACTCGGAATCTGCACCCAATGTGTGGATCATGCAGGGAGGCCCCGGCGCTTCATCCTCTGCTAGTACGTGCTGGCTGCAGTCTTCGTTTTAGAATTTGCTTATCAAATCACTGTGTATGCTGTGCAGTGGAATCGGCTATGGTGGAGCTGCATGCGCGCCTCCACGGAGCAGTGAATGTGTATACGATGGACCACCGCGGAACTGGCCGCAGCACACTACTGGATTGCGTCGCAGCGCAGGCTACGACGACCGGATCCCCGTGGGGCAGCTCCGTCGAGATGACTGAGGTCCCCTCGTGTGCAGAAGACCTGGAGAGGAAGTACGGGAACCTTTCTTCGTTCTCTATGACGAGTGCCGCAACGGATATGGCAACTTTCATCTCAAACTACTCCAACGGAGCTGACACCATCGTCTACGCTGTGAGTTACGGCACGGCGTTGGTGGAGCGGCTCATTCATCTGAATTGTCCAGAGGTGACTGGGTACGTTCTCGACGGTGTTGCAACGAGCTCAGGAGCGTCTGGTAAGGACAAGTTCGAGTACTTCTCGACGTGGGATGCTGATTTTGGCGACGTAGGCGATGCATTCATGGCGCTTTGTGCGACGAAAAGCGAGTGCAGTGATCGGTTCAAGTCGACCAGTCTTCGAGACACACTTCAAAACCTGATTACACAGTTCGACAACAACCCCAACTCGACATGCGCTGCCTTGGTGAGCAGAGTGAACAGCGACCAGAGTAGCGATCCGGCATCATACATACTGCGGGAAGCAATGGGGTCGTTGCTACAAAGCGAGAGTATGCGGACGCTCATCCCACCTATCGTGTATCGATTGAATCGTTGTGCATCGACGGACATCGACGTATTGACGCACTTCTTCACGTCCTTGAACGAGAACCTCGCCTCTCCAGATGAGGAAAACGCATACGAGTCGACGCTGCTGTACTACCTCATCGTTTTCTCCGAGATGTGGGAGACACCAGAACCCTCCGTTGCAGAAATGCTCGCTCGGTTTACGAATACTAGGATCTCAAATGGAGGAACGTACTCGGAGATCCCAAAGTATTGTGCGTTCTCGAAGGAGAGCTCACCCGCGTGTGATGAACTTGAGGTTGGCAATTATAGTGCCAACGGGATTATCTACGAGCGCGACGAGTATTGGAACAAGAGCGCTACCATCCCTGACCAAGCAAGTGTTCTGTTGCTAAGCAGCAAGCTAGATCCACAGACACCGCAGAAATACGCCGAATACTTGCTGCGTGCACTTGACGGCGACAAAAAGGAGCTGATCACGTTCGACTACGCCACGCACGGTGCGCTGTGGACGACCCCTCTGGTCGATGGCGATACATCTAGTGAGACTTGTGGTATGAAGCTGCTGATGTCGTACGTGAGCGCTGGAGGAGATTTGGATAGCCTGGACAAGTCCTGTGTTGGTGAGGTGCCTGCGTTCAACTTAATTGTACCTATCGCTTACCAACACTACTTCCTCAGTACGGACGATGTCTACGACGGAATCTACGACGCAAGTTTGAGTGCAGCTGAATCGAGTGATAGCGGATCCAAGACTGGCACGTCGTACAAAGCTGTCTTCATCGTGTTTCTCGTGCTCTTTGTCGTGGCTTTGGCGGTTGCTGCTTACTTCCTGTACCGCTGGTACAAGATCAAGCGCGAGAAGCCAAGCGCGCGAGCAACCGATGACCTGCCCGAGCACGTCGAAATTTCAACTGGGACTGCAGTTGCAGCTTCATCTCCAGAATTGACAACCTCCTTCACAACACAGCGAGTCAAGTAAACAGAAGCCCCCCAAACATCGAAAGGGATATCTTGCGGATACCATTTGAATTTTAACACACGCCTGCTAAGACAACGTCAGTAGCCATCTACCTGGGTCGATCGATTGAATGCCTTGACTGTAGATCAAATGATTGTACATCAAACAAATTACCCAAGCTTCATACGCATCAGCCGCTTTTGAGTTCAACAGAGTTAGAAGCAGCATCGCGCCTCAATCAACCCGAAAAACAAAACGGACGAAACTATTCCACTGCTGGATGCAAGAAGCCTTTGTCGATTGAGAATGAAGCTGTACCATGCTATATCTCTGGTTACGGTGGCGACCCAGGCCTCGGCCGTCTTTGGGACTTCGGTGCTGAATGGCTGGTACCCCTGCTCGGAGTCGACATTTGCGGACGAGGGCAGTTCCAGCGACCTGAGCGCTGAATGCGCGATCTACGTAGCACCGCTGTGCTATACTGGCATCTGTAAGACCCTCGCGTCGTTAAATTCTACGGTTGACATTTTCGTGAAGCGAGTACCAGCAGTGACAAACTCGGAAACAGCGATGAATGTGTGGCTCATGCAAGGTGGTCCGGGTGCTTCGTCCACTGCAAGTTAGTTATCGCTTGGCTACTTTTGATTGTCAAAAAGTAGTAACCTTGTTGGTGATGTTTTGTGTATCTGTCAGTGGAATCGGCTATGGTGGAGCTGCATTCGCGCCTCGATGGGGCAGTAAATGTGTACACGATGGACCACCGCGGAACTGGTCGCAGCACGTTATTGGACTGCGTTGCGGCGCAGGCAACTACCAGTGGTTCCCCGTCGGGCAGTTCAATCGATCCATCGGAAGTTCCAGCATGCGCCGAGGCACTAGAGAAGAAATACGGAGACCTGGCATCATTCTCTATGACGAGCGCCGCTACGGATGTGGCAACGTTCATTTCCGATTACTCAAATGGCGCTAGCACCATCGTGTACGGAGTAAGTTACGGCACCGCGTTGGTGGAGCGTGTTATACATTTGGATCCTCCAGAGGTAGTTGGGTACGTTCTCGACGGTGTTGCAACGAGCTCAGGGGCTTCTGCAGGAAAATTTGAGTATTTCTCAACCTGGGACGCCGATTTTGGTGATGTGGGAGATTCATTCCTAGCGCTTTGCACAACGGAAAGCGAGTGCAGCACTCGGTTCAACTCTACCAGTCTTCGAGATGCACTTCAAAATCTGATCACGCAGTTCGATGACAATCCCAATTCAACTTGCGCTTCCCTCGTGAGCAGCGGCGATACCAGCGAACCCCCGTCCTATATTGTTCGACGTGTGCTGGGTGTGTTGCTGCAGAACGCAAAAACGCGAACAATTATCCCGCCTGTTGTCTACAGGCTAAGCCGCTGTGCGTCCAAGGATCTAGATGTGCTCAAGCATTTCTTCACTTCTTTGAACTCTTTTGCCTCCTACTCGAGCGAAGACGACGCTTTTTTCTCATCGCTACTCTATTACTTGGTCGTCTTCTCTGAGATGTGGGAGAAACCGGAGCCCTCTGTTGCAGAGATGATCGCGCGTTTTACAAACACTAGAGTTTCTAATGGAGGGTCCTACTCGGAAATCCCGCGATACTGTGCGTTTTCGAAGGAGAGCTCAACAGTGTGTGACCAGCTCAACGTTGGCGACTACGACGCAAACGGAATTATCTATGCGCGCGACGAATACTGGAACAAGAGCGCCTCAATCCCTAAACAAGCGAGTGTGCTGCTATTGAGCAGCAAATTGGACCCTCAGACACCACACAAGTATGCAGAATATTTGCTGGCGGCACTCAACGGCGACAAGAAAGAACTTGTGAGTTTTGAGCACGCCACACACGGTACCCTGTGGACAACCTCCATGGACCAAGAGAATGAGACGTGCGGCATGAAGCTGCTTGTATCGTATGTAAGCGGTGGTGGAGATTTGGACAACTTGGACAAGACGTGCATTGACAACATGCCCTCATTCAAGCTGACGCCACCACTGGCTTACCAGTACTACTTTTTAAGCACAAAGGACTTGTACGACGGGGTCTACGATGCAAGCTTGAGTGCGATGGTTACAGGTTCGAGCTCCAGCGTAGATGGAACCGACACATTGATTACAAATTCCAAGGATGAGTCGACGTACAAGACGCTATTCATCGTATTCCTCGTACTCTTTGTGGCTGCGTTGGTGCTGGTTGGTTTCTTTGCCCACCGCTGGTACAAGATCAAGCAAGAGAAGATAAACACTAGGGTGACCGACGACTTGCCCGAGAACATCGAGATCTCAACTCCGCCGGAAATTGCAACTTCATCTCCGGTGCTAACCACTTCTTTCGCATCACAGCGAGTCCAGTAGGCGAAAGTTTTTAATAACGAAGCAATAGGATACATGTACTACGACAGAACGGTATTTTGCGAACTCATTGGGAAATTTAAGCACGACAATCATAAAACTACTACATGTAGAAGTACCTTATTGGCTGCATCCCATGAATGAAGCAGAATTGTTTTAGCATCCCACGTTCATCGTAGCTCAACTACCAATGGAGCATCTTAATGGCATCGACAGCATGTACATGAATGGTGGATTGAATTTCGTTTTGCCTGAGCAAGCACGATCCATTTTGATCTGTGCCAGTCATATTCAAGACCCGACCAGTATCCCCAAGCGCTTCATCGTCTGCCTGCTGCTAATGACTTGGGAAAGCTTGATAAACCGTGATCGGATGAAATGCTCGCGTTCAATTTCACGGTACAGACAACAAGCTACTTGAGCACGGATGAAGCGTACGATGGTGGCTACGATTCCACTTGGAGCTCACAATATTCCGATCAAATGACAGACGTTGCAAAAGTGAGTTCTCACTCGCATTGATCTGTCCTAGTTCGCCAAACAACGATATCACGACCTTAGCTTTGGCCACCCTATTGAAGTGAGAGTGCACTGCAAAGGTAGAATTGCTCAGTTGAACGTATAACATGACGCCTGGGGTTCGTTCAAGTGAACGTATCCGTTGTCAGTTTCTTGTCCACAAGTAGCAATTACTCTCCACAAAACGTCGGCTTAGCGCATGTACAACCCAGCAGAAATGGCAACGTTGGAAAACGACAGTATCGCGAGGAAAAACACCAGGAATGGGTCATTTTGATCAAAGCTCTCGAATTCCACACCCTGAGCAGCCTCAAGAATGCACGCCGAAAAATCGACAAGCACCTCGACTCCCATCTGGAGAACTCCCAAATACGCCAGCTGTGGTTCTTGCGATGCAGCCGAGGTATCGACACTCGTGTTTGTAGTTGTCGGCGATTCCGAAAGCCGCAAACTAAACTGAAAGTGCGGGTGGCGTCGGTAGAAGAAAAGGATAGCATATGAGCAACCAATTGCGATGTACTCTGCGTACATGTCAGAATAAATCTCGGCCGCGTGGAGCACGCGATGCTTTCGTCGGCGCTCTTCAGTTTCTCTCCGTAAATTGTACAACGCAACCGTCTCGCCCTTTGAATGAACTCGGGAGCGGGTTGCGGTTCCACTGCTTGCGAGCTCAGTTGAAGTTGTCCTGGAGGCTGGCATCACCTGCAGCGGTTTTGTTTTAGCCTTGGACGTTAGTGCTAGCGGGGTATTACCAAAGCTAGACCGCCTCTGAGACATATCCTTATGAATCGGCGGGCCGCGTGTCTGTCGCTGAACGATTCGAGACTTCACTGCACGAATTACAATCTCAAGCATTGCAAGCAGCACGGTGCTTATAACGGAGACATTTGTACTGGCTTGTCGAAGTAATAGCATGCGAACTTGAGTATCCACAAGAATTGTTGGTGTCGCCACTAGAGTTACCATAACTCTCCTCGACACTGGTTTTCGAGTCGCCACCATAATATACTTCGCAACCTCCTGCAGCATCAGCTTGAGAGCGATACTAGCACTGGCAAACGCTACCATCTCCCACTGTCCTTGAAGGGTAACAAACTGGCTGATTGCGTGCACGTATACAATAGCGATCAGCGCAAAGAACATCACCGGCAGATTTCGGGTATAAATTTTCACAAATCGATAGAATGACGGAGTCCATAAAGGTCGGTGTTGCTGCTCAACGACGTGTACGGGACTAAGAGTTTCGCCGGGACTTGACCTGAGTTCAACACCGCTGGCAAGTAATCCTCGTACGGTCTCCGTATGAAAAATATGTCTTAGGTACACGTCTGCGACGACCATAGTGAAGAAACCCCAAAAGGCCGCGATATACACACACGGCTTGAACCGATGCCACGATTCCGATACCACTGAATATATGGCGAAATCAGCGCCCACTACAATAATTGATGTCAATACAAGATGCGGGATCATGTGACAACACAGTTTGGCCGTGCACCGAAAGAGAGATAACCTTCGTGTGGCTGGTCTTGTGGAGCCTGCTGTGTGTACCTGGTTAGCAACGGATCCAACAAATTGTTCCGGCAGCAAGCTTGTTGCCTTCAAAATGACCACGCACACGGAAAATACGCCATAGAACCATGCGATATTCGCAGCACTAAAGTCTGCATACGATTGCTGGCCGGGGGGCAGCCCAGTAAAAACGTTCCCGACGGTAAAGCAATAGGCGAACAGCCATGCCACAGCAATGCAAAGCAGCGAGTTGCGAAGCACGAGTGCGAGGGTTTCAAACGCAATCTTCAGAACCAGAGTAAATACGCTGGGTGCACAACAGCATACTCGGCTCCTCTGTCCTGCTGGGGTTGCCAGTCTGCGCCAAAGCATCGAAGACTCTATTACAGCAATGCACAATCATGACCAAGACCTAGAAATAGCCGGGAACGGTTGCTGGAGTGACGCGTACGAAAGTCTTGAACATCACAATTTCGGCATGTTGCAGCATCCCATACGAGTTTACCTATTTAGTCATTTTGATCATGGTTCAGCAGGGGCGAGCCGCAGCTCACCCCGTTGAAGGTCAGCATCTATATATTACGTGAACACGCTCGATGGATGCACACTACTCCCGAGCATCGTCGACAAACATGATAGACTGGGTTGTATCCTTGTACTTTGTCTTGGCACCACCATTCACGACACGATGATACCCATTGGAGCCCCGACCAGCTCGCCCAGTGACAACTGTGCGACCAGTCGTAAGGTACAAGAAGCAGCACGCTGCCACGAACACCACCAAACCCATATTCCAGCCGAGCGGTAGTCCGGCGCTGAGCTGCTCCGCCAACAGCTCCGACTCAATAGAGAAGGATACCTTGCGCTGAAGTGCTTCCAGATACAAAAAGGCCCCAGTAAGCCACGCAACTAACTCCGGCGGGCTGCCGCGCTCGTTAACCACCTCGGGACTGTGCCGTGATAAAACTGGTTGTTTCTCGAAGTGCTCGATAAAGTGGATCCTCTCATCACCATCCTGGACACCGATCTGTTCAAGAAGCACAATTGTGTAGCAGAGATCGAAGCACAGTGCGCTTGGCGGCTCAATCTCATCTTCCAACTCGGAAGCTTGGGAGGGGGATAGCTGAGAAGGCGCTGCGCCAGCTACAACGTCCTTGTACGGCAAAGAACACAGGGTTTTTGCAGCATTCCGCATCGTCGGTAGTGCTGGGGTGGGTAGTTGCAGTAGATCCATTCCTCTTTCCTCCTGTTTGTTATTGATGTACTCCAGGACGCGACTCGCGGTGAGCACCGCTTCTCTAAGCACTCCCGAGGCGTAATATGATCCAAAACCTTGAGGTTGTGGCGCACTACCCAGAAAACAGAAGTTTTCCGGTGGGCAGTTAGAATTGCTTGAAGCCACATGCGAGCGGATCAACGTCATGCATTTATCAGCATCGCCAGTGCCTTGAACCGTAAGATTCGCACTTTCCACCACTAAAGGATAGTCACGCAAGAAGCAGGGATGCTGCAATGGATGCGCTTCAGCATTTTTGCTCCTCTCCTGTTTCAGCTTCACGACCGCCTGTTGCACTTGACGCCGCCCAAATCCTGGATACTCCCGGCCGTAGAAGTCGCTCGTGTTGAGCGCCACATTCACCTGTCGCTGCCTCTTGCTGCGTCTCCATCGCTCGCGCACGTCAAAAATCATTTCAGCGGAATCCGAATCCGATTCCGAGGCTAATTGTCCTGTGTGTCCTCCAGCGTCCACGTGCAGTAGGCCAAACACTTCAACCTGTCCAGGACTGAGCGACGGCGCCACTCGTCCTGAGAAATAATTGGTCCCCACTAATTGGAAATAGCGACGCCAAGTGGTCGTCACAATTCTCACGTCTCCAGAGGACGCGACGCCGGCTCTGTCCTGATGATCCTGCGACGGAGCAGGAAGTGCAAACGGGAAGGACGAGTCGCTCCTCGCTCGGTCCTTCAATTGGTCCAGTCGCCTCGTCACACGTGACGTCGTTTTTGCAGCCTCGTCCTGCGTTCTGGAATCTGATACCATTTCTGATTCTGTCACTATAAAGTGCGCAAAACACAGCGCAGGATCCACACGCGGCCTGAGCCAGTCGGCGGCCTGTTCGAACGCAGGACGCAGGATCTGGTACGCTTCGTTGGCCCGTTGCTTCTCATCCTGTGCGTCTGCAGGATGGTCGCCACCAGTGTCCTGCAGGACGGACGCAGGCGCAGGAACCTGTTCGTACACGTTGATGCCGTCCTGCTCGTACGCGTTCTGCAGGACGAGCAGGCGCGAGTGCGTCCTGGCGGCCACCACGAACACGCGGCAGTGCGCG
>JAHWLE010001458.1:0-11274 GCA_024679135.1 Phytophthora foliorum | reverse complement strand
CCCGCGTCGGCCGCTAGAGTACTACGGACTGCCGGCTGTAAGATAATTATTTTTTTACTTAAAATTGGGGAGTGCTAATGTTTTTTTTTAATTGTAGGAGGACAAGGAGGTGTTTTTGTACGACCGTCGACTGCTGTCTCAAGAGGCGGCCACGCCTCGATCCACGACGGCAACGCTAGCTCCAGTTGACGTACCGTGTAGGGCAGCATTATGCTCTTTCTTTTAGTGTAAATGGTGGTGTTGACGGTGTTTTTTGGGTGGTGGATTTGGTGTAGTGCCGTCGCAGCCGGTGGCGTCGTCGGAAGGGTCGAGGATGCTGAGTGAGAGTTCGCACCCGATGATGCGGGCGCTGGTGGAGTATGAAGGATACTTCCAGCTACAGGTCAGCCAGAGTGAGGCGCTGGAGAGCGGCACCCGGGCGAATATTTCGGCCAGCGAGAGAGGCGCGCAGGAACTACAGGTGCAGGAGAGGGCTATCGCTGCTGCTGTTGCGAACCTGGATCTGTTCAAGACGTCGATGATGAAGCACTTTGCTCCGTTTTGGGCGGATTTCCAGGCTACGAGCGACAAACATGAACGTCTGCTGAGCCAGTTTGACAGCTATCTCGAGGCACTGGGTACAGTGGAGCTGCACCCAGCACTGGCTACAGATGAGGTGAAGACCCTCTATGACTGTATTCCTGTTGAGAAGGAGCGCGAGTGGGCGGCGCAGTGTGAGCAGTCGCACACGCACGTGCGAGGACAGGTCTTGAAGCTGCAACAGGTTCACGACGAAATATGCAAGGAAGTCACAGACATGATGGATACGCACACCGACGCATGTCGGGAGTACGAAGAAGCAACTGCTGAATTGAAACAGATGAAGGCGCTAGGGACCAAGCAATTGAACATCACTAGTACCTTGCGGGACAACTTACAGTATGTTCTCAGCAGTATCGAGGAGACATCCACGATTGCAAGCGCAAGTAATCCTATGCAGGCATCTACTAATGCGTTGGATGTTTGTCGGCGTATCGACGAATTGTATCAAGGCCAGCAAAATATGGTAAGAGGTTTTGTTTTCTGTCGACCGCTAGACGTGTTGTATGACCCTTACATTCACTTCTTTGTCGTTATAGGTCCCTGATGCACAAAGGCTGGTTGAAGATATCGTTGCTCACGTGAACAAGATTGCAGCTAAAAAGGCCACGACGTTTGCACGGGTTCACTCAACCCTGCGCCAAATCTCAATATCGCAGTCAAAAATCCGAGATTTTGAAAATTCACTGGCCGTGTTTCGAGAGGCACTTGCCGCACAAAAGAAACACTTCTACGAGCTGGAGCATCTGGACAAACTACCAGGTAAATTTTGTAGAGCATTCAGTAAACGAAGGAAGGTGTGGTGGATCTAACCTTTTCCCGTGACAGAATCGTACGCTGCCTGCCTCAAAGAAATCTCGAGGCGCCTTAAGTATGGACGTATGTTCTCAGACCGTATTCAGTCCATGGCTGAGGAATTAGCGCAGCTGCGTGAAGACGAGGTACGCTTGACAGATATTTCTTCTGTTATAAGCACTGCTAACCTCGCGCCGTGCTACATTTTTTACGAAGGTTCAACACCGCGAGGAGTTTTTGCGCAGCTATGGCCAACACCTACCGCGAGACTTTGTCGCTGGACTTGCGGAAAAGCCGTCTCATTGCGAGTTCCGTATGCGCCCGTTTGACCAGAGTCTGCCATTAATTGAAGACGAGGACAGCAAGGATTTTGACTCGTTCGAAGAAAAGGAACATCCACCTTCAGACGAGTTTGTTGATTGCGAGGACCATGGTAGCTTTTCTGGATCAACCAACAACGTGGATCTACTTCAGGAACGCTGCAATGAACTGGAGGCCCGAGTGGCTGAGCTCACATCGGAATTGGAGCAGTCAAAGAAAAATTTATATTACGATGGGTCAGGAAGCGATTCAATTTCCCGCTCAGACTTATCCAAGACCAGTGCTCGCGAGGGAGAAAGTTCTTGTGAATTCCCATTGGTACTGGCGCTGGCTGCAACGGCAGGTGGTATGACCAGCTCGTCGGAAGCTGATCGGTCCAATCTTCTTGACCGAGAGTTGGCGACAGTAAAGCGAAACATCGGTAAGTCAGGGGATGGTGTCGGTCTGATTGAGACAATCAATTCTAATGGCATCTTGTTTTCAATTCGGTCAAGGATTAGGTGCAGATAATAAGGACTCAACCATCGCCAAGCTGGAGGTACGATCGAAGTCTAGGTGGGGGTTGCATTTGAGCTCATTTTTTCTGCTGTTTCTGTGTCTTATCTTTTGCCTTTACAGAGCGAAAACCAGCAATTCTTGCTGAACGCAGCAGCCTTCGAAGAATATCCTTGTCAACCTTTGACTGCATGTGTATATACTCGTGGTGGAGTGCTCCAGTTTTCCCGCCTAGGGTTCCTTAACCGGCGTAGCGCCTTTTGTTGTGCGGTTTTTGATTCTACGGAGATCCAGGAACGATCAAAGCGTGAGAAACAGCTCAAGGAGAACCTGTTCAAACTCCAGCAGACGATCAAGGACTTAAGTAGCAGTGTTCGCTCGCAGCGGACATCATTGGCCAAGCTCCTTAAGCTTCTTCAACTTCCTGTGGAACCGCATAGTGTCGAGGATGACGACGTTGACGCGTTTGTGAGCGCTAACTTCGATGCCGTGGAGATGCGTGTGAAGGAGCTGCTTGCCAGCGCCGAGTCTGAAATGGTAGGTTGTATCTGAGTGCGTTGACATGATGTCGACAGCAAGGATTCATCGCATATGCTTTTGATTGCAGATGCTACAATCAGAGTTGGAACAGCAGCGGTCAGAGTTCCGCTTGGTGGAGTCCGAGCAGGATGTAAACGACTCGTTCAAGATCTCCTTCCGGAGCTTCAGTGTGAATGACCTGGCTCTGTTTTTACCAACGTCGGCACCCGGAAGTGATGCACAGCGGGTGTATCTGGCTTTCCATCTCGGCTGTCCGCACCGCTTCCTCTCGGAGGAATCCATCTCTTCATTCAGCAACGACGGCCAAAGGTATGTTCGCAAGTACTTTTCCTCGCTCTGTCTGACTTCTAACGTGCCAATTCCGCTTGCAGATATCCAGACTACGTGGTGGGCCGCATTGTGCTCATCGACGAGCAGACCGCAACAGAGGGCAACAACCCGTACGCCCTCCACCTCGGCACCACCTTCTACGTCTTGACGGTCGCAAGCCTCCACGAAAGCTAAGTCCACCCCACACAATTCACCCCAACTTCTGCCGCATAACGTGAATGAAATGTTCAGCGGTGAAGGCGAACGTCCGTGTTCAGCCTGCAGAGCCAGCGTGTACACTTACACTTTTGCCTTCCTCCCAGCACTTGCTCGGTTTTTTTCTGCACCACCGAAACCTATTATCAAACAAACACCGTCATTCCTCTCGAGCCCCCGGTCTCACGTAGCTTTTCGTCCCCTCGCCTTCCTGTCCCCATGAGCTCTTCGCCGATGCCCCCCGCCGACCCCACGACCGCCAAGCGTGCCGTCGAGCAGTTCGACCACGAGTTCCAGCGCTACACGACCAAGCAGGTGACGCTGCCGTGAAAAATCGCTCAAAACTATCCTAAAAACTTACATTTGGCATGTGAACTACAGACTGGCAAGAGTGCTCGGGCCGTGGCCATGGCTCGTGCCGAGCTAGCCAAGTACAATGCTATTGTGTTCCAGGACAAGAAGCTGGAGGAAGCTGGCGTGAAGAAGGGGCGGCTGAGTAAGGAGATGCGTGCTGCCTACGAGAAGAAGATCAAGGACGTGACACAGGCTCTCGACACGTTCCACCAGTCCGTGGCAGGCTACAACCGCACCAAGGCCATGTCAGTGCTGCAATCTGCTGCTTAAAAGCTGTAGTATGCTGCTTTTTGACGAGTTTTTGGCGAACTTTGTGTGTTTGCAGCTTGTCCTTCGTGCTTCTCGTGGCGTTCGTGCTCATGATGTTCTTCCAGCCGTGGGCCAAGCACTTTGACAACCCCGAGGAGCCCACGTACAATGAGTACGCGGCTTTGGAGGAGGAGCCGACGGAGACCCTGAAGGAGACCGTGGAGGCTGCTGGTCTCAGCGACGAGCTGTAAGTCGTTCGCATCAACTTTCCTTTATAGACTGACTGGATGCACCTGCACACTGCGCAGCTCCAGCGCTTTGCTGTCGAACTCAGGTTGAATGAGATCGCTTTGACATTGAAACCATTGACTACGTTATAATAATTTACTCTTGTTGTGACTCATGCGTCGCTCGCACGTTGCAAGAGCTGCAGACTCACGGAGCCTGACAGCGTGCCGGTGTGTCTCCCGCCATCGGCGAGTTGCACGACAAAATTGTTCAGCTTCTGGATACCATCGGTGTGCTCGTCGCCATCGTCGTTTGGACCTTGCGGGATGCAGAGCACTCCCTGACCGAAGCATGGGCCTTGGGTGCCGGCGTGCACCTTGATTGCCACGTGCATGTTTCCTGTGGGACGTGCGAACGTGGCGTGCGTGATACCGTCGCGCACGAAGTCTGCCCACTTGATGTGAGCTACGTTCGTCTTACACAGCAGTCGATCTGTGTTTTCCAGGTACACGCCGCCGCTCATCGAGTCCGCCAGCTCGAGCAACTTGCGCTGCGCCGAGAAAATATCTTCCGATGGGAGCGGAAAGACGATCGTCACCATCACTTGGTGTCCGTGGCGATCAAAGCTCGAAAAGCGTTGATCGATGTCGATAGAGCTGCCAAGCGATATAAGCGGGAAATCGGCTTCAGTGTCAGGCTGCCACGAAATGCTGCTGAAGTTCAATCGTAGCTGGCACTCAAGGACACCGCTGACATCCTGCATCCGCTGAAGCTTTTTGGTTGCGAGTTCCGACTCAATGGGCAGGATGTCGCGATTTACAAGCGCTTGAAACACTGCAAGCACTGGTTTGTGGTCCGAGCAACTCACTTCCTCGCACGATGCATATACAGCACATTGCAGTCGGTGGCGCATATCGAGCTGGGAGAAAAACAGGATCCGATCGGTATACGATGGTACCCGCATGCCATGACCCTCCACGACAGTCGTGTAGCACCCCGCTAGCTCCTCCACGGGCCACGCTCCAGCATCCAGGTTCAAAGCCGCCCCGCGCACCCGCCGGAATGTAGGAGGAAACGCAATCTTAGCCTCGCGGAAGCCGTAGAAAATCTGTCCGTCCCGCATGCCGGTGCGAAGCTCATCATGTACTAGAACATCGTCCCAGGTGAAGTGGTCGTCGTCTACAAGCTCGCAGTCTGCTGAGTATCGGATACTGTTGTTGCTACCGTTGGAAGAAGCGAATGCCGACGAGCTGCTTTTCACACTGCGTTCCAGCATACTCACATCGAGATCGTTGCTGTCCCTGTCGCTGCTCGCGCCAAGAGAGCTTCCAAGTCCGAAAGAACTGCTGAGACCGCGACTACCCATCGGACTCCATCGTTTTCCCAGTAGACCGCGGCGCAAGCTGCGGTTCCGCTTAATTGGTGCAGGTTTCGCAGTTTCACACTGTCGTACATTTGATACCAGCTCCAGGATGGTAGCTGCACTCGCTTCACGTTGCGTCAATCTGTAGTTGAGGTCGCCTAGCACGAAACTGTGGTGATGCACGTGTGGGAACTCGAAGCCCACGTCCTCTAGATTCAGATGCAGTTCCTTTAGAATATCTTGAGAGTCACGATTCCGCCGCCGCACTTTTGATTTCCCCTGTAATGCAATAGCAGACCATTAGATCAGTGACATGGTGAAGCACTACACAGCATTGCGACCAGGTATTACCTTGGGATCTGAGGACAAATGGCACGCTACAAATGCGAACGACGTATCGTAGTATCGGAAAGCGAACCCTACAGCACCTTTGTTGGATGCGCGGCCCAAGACCAACGACTTGCCAACATTGACTTCTTGCTGCACTACGGGCGGCATGTAGAAGGCACCACTGTCCACGTCTGAGGACTTGATGAACACAGTGATAGCAATATGACCCTGTACACACAATTGCACGACACAGTCACGTGAGCTAAACACTACAAGCACACAGGATTGTTCTCGTCCTTACATGGTAGCCCAGTGACGTGTTCTTACTGCCGATCTCGCGGTTGAATTGGTGGAATTTTGACGCTCTGCGCGCAGGACCACTCGTTGCTGGCCGTGGTCGTCCACCCTCAAGATGCTGGCGAAGCAAGCTGCGCGTGTTTGCCAGATGCAGACACTCCTGGAGGCCGATAACGTAAATGTCGTGCCCCAGCGGTACCCACTTCTCCAGTTCAGCTGGTGTGAGTCTGGCCTCGCCCATATTGAACGTCGACACGAAGATGTTCGCAGGCCTACGGTAGTGTTTCACCAGGCTGTGATCTGTGCCCGTGTCCATCGTCGGGAACGATGGCGACGCCACAAACTTGCGGGTTGGAATGATCGACGGCTTGCACGATACTATCCGGTACAGCTTGGTAAGCAGTCCTCCATAGATGATGGCGGTCGTCAAGCCTTGTGTACACACCGTCATCTGCATCAAGATGGCCACCGCAAACCTCGCGGAGCCCAGTTCATCGTCGAACACTGCAACGCAAAAAAAAAAAACACAACAGCATTAGCATAAACTTAGCCATGACGAACAGACTGGTCGGTAGAACTCACGCCGAAAGACCGTGCTGGGTGTCCAGAGCACGATGAACGCGGCGATGTAGATGCGGAGCTTGGAGGTGATGAGCGCCCAGGACTCCTGCGCGTCCAGATTGGCGTCCCGGAAGTCGCGCGAGATGCGGTTGTGCGTGACCCAGAGAATGACGCTGATGTAGAGGATGGCGCCGACGACAAAGAGGTAGAACGTCCAGAACTGCTTGCTGCGTGACTCGACCCAGCAGTAGAACGTGGCGTCGCCGAAGAGCCTGGCCGCGTAGAGCGCGACGCTGCAGGCCACCGCGGGCACGATCACGAGCAGCACGTAGAGCTTGAACCTGCTTTTGAGCCGCGCCTCGCTGTCGCGGTGGACGATTTTCCGGTAGAAGCAGTGGGCGATGGCCGCGTTCCAGAAGACGGACATGAGGCCGAACAAGTGCAGCGCGAAGGCCTGCAGGTTGCAGGCGGCGGTGACGTCGGTCGTGCGCTGCAGCGGGTTGCCGAACATCTTTGGGAAGGAGAGGCCCGCGTCCAGGAGCGAGAGCACGACCACCATCTTCTGCACCATGGAGACGCCGCTGTGCAGCTGCGCGGACACGTAGTGGTGCCGCACAATGTACAGGCCGCCGCAGAGCGACAGCGCGCAGCAGCTCAGGATCACCGTGTGCAGTGCGTCCAGTTGGGTGGACGAGAGGCCCGAGTCCTGCGACGCGGCGTCCGTCAGCGCGCGGCGGAGCGTCCAAGTCCTCATGTGGTACGACCAAGGGAGGTTAACGGAGCCCTTGGAACCTGCTTCAGCTTTGGTGGTTGGTCAGTCACCACCAACGAGCTTCTGAGTCTGATGCGAATGGCGACTTGTCGTCTTGTGGACTCGGAGCCCAAAGCCGCTTTGAGCGGATCCGCCTCAAGTGGGCGAACTGCTGCCAGGCCAGGTGGTGCCCACGTTCTGAACCTGTGGCGAGTTGCGAGAGAGCGGACGCAACGCTCCGCCGAAATGACAGCGTCAGATATGCTAAGGCTGTTGGTTGCGGAACAGGGTTTTGACTAGGTGTGGTTCAGAAAGCATGGACGTTTGCTGGGAAGCGTAGAAGATGTAGGACACGGTACGTGTTCTCGACGTCTGCCTCTAGTGCGAGATACAGAGGTGGTACAGTGTGGATTCACTCGGCCGCTGCGAGTCTCGAGCGCAGTCGATGATTGTTTCGATGAGCCTATGCTCCGCCATGCCATGGAGCTCCATGCAGGCAGCCAAGTGCCCCCTCTCTCTTCTCTAGGACCGCTGTCTGCCGTGGCGCTCCGTGAGTAATCGGCCATGACCCCAATCAAAACCAAAGGTTCCAAAGGAGCCCGTAACCGTCGGATTCTTTCGAGCCCGCGACGGCCACAACGCAATGCAATGCGTTCGACACACAAGTGCCAATGCACGACGCTATGTTGCTGCTGGCGATGCCTCGGCGCTGCTCAACGGAGCTGCTGACCACAATCTGACTCTGCCTTGACCTTGTGGCAAAAGCGTACCCCTATTGTAAATACCGAGATAGGGTACGCTTTATATCGTACCCTATTTACGCGCAATAACGAATTGCATTCTATCGCGACCGAGATGATTCCGTTCATCTTCTGGCGCGTGGGGCTGGCGCTGCTGGCAACGCTGGCCGCACTCCTGCTGTCCAGACCCGTGATCGAAATGCTGCTCAACACCATCCGCTCCAGACTCGACAAGCGCGTGCGGTGCGGGCTGCAGCTGACTAGAATATGCTAGTTTTTAGACAAATTTTATTTATTTTGAATTATTTTACTGTAGATGGATCGCCGACGTGCAGCACTACATGCTCACGTATCTCTGGTGGTTCCTGTTCCTGATCCTGGTGCGGGATGTCGTTGCCCGATACATTCTGGACCTGGGCAGCGAGAAGGACGAGGTCATGCAGTATTTGCGCTATCTCGTGGCCGTTCCACTCGTGTTCGGCACCTTTGCCACGCGCAAAGTCGTCACCAATGTAGGGCAATGCAGAGGTTATTGGGGAGAGTTTTTGGTGCTGTCGCTCAAGATTTTTTTTTTAATTGTTGCATTTTGTGGTGTGCAGATTTTCGTCCGGTACTTCAAATGGGACCGCTACTCGTCGGACTATGACGCTCGGATCTTCGTCATCACGGAGTCTATCAAGTTCGTGTGTGTCGTGGTCATCCTGATCGAGATTTTCTACATTTTCTTTCTGTCCAACTCGTTCATGCGGTTCCTACTTGTGGTCGGGTTTCTGAGTGTCGAGTTGGTGGCGGTGCTTTCGGGTTTTACGGTGGTGAGTGCAGACTTGCGGGTGCGTGTTGCCATTGAAATTGGTGCTGAAAGACGGCGTTTTTTTTTTGCGTTGTTGTGTTAGCTGAAGAATGTGGCAACTGGGCTCTTCCTCATCTTTGCAGAGCCCTTCCGCACTGGCAGCGAGGTCAAGGTGCGGCGGATGTTGGGCTTCATCGAGCGGGTATCGCTTGCACGCACAATCATGCGGGGCACGGATGGATCAAAGATATTTGTGCCAAATGGTATCTTTGCAGACAATTACCAGACTAGCGGCAATGCATTAGATGCACACACGCACACGCTCATGCTGAGTCTACATCCTACTACACCAGCGCAAAAGATCAAAGAACTTGTTCAAGAGCTGCTGGCTGTCCTGCCGGCGTATTCCCTGACATACGAAGCACTTGCTGCGATACATAGAGATCGTCGCGAGGGTTTCGCCAGCAGGTCCAGCAGTGCCAGTAGCATCAGCACCAGCGCAGGAAGCGACGACAGCATTCTAGGAGATCGAAATCAGTCGACTGCAAGCAGTGACGTTAACTCCGGTACCCCGCGCACGCGCGGAAGGTCTAGCACCACATCTAGTGCATTTGACGCGACAGGTCGCCCCATTTCTCCCCCTCCTCCGCCAGTGCGCGTGGAACTCCACGCCATGTTCAAGGTGAAAGTGATTGTCCTCATGGATCGCGATCGTTTTCGGTCACTTGAGGAGGTGAAGACTGAGGTGAGCGTCACCGTTTACATTTGGCTGATTTGCGTCCAACCAGGGTCCTCATTCAAACCTCTCTTGTTTCTTAGGTAAATCTCGCCATTATCGACACAATCCAGCGACTTCGTGTTAATGTGGAATAGACAGCTCGCTGATAATACCTCGACATGAATATCAATAATTTATACCAGATCGGCACGGTCTCCGTTCAGTCGACGGTGCCTTAACATGTTGCCATCGCTGAAAATACGCCGTCCAAGTGGCTCGCTTGCTGGCGGTGCTCGTCTTCGACGGCGATGGCTGGATAATTCAGGGAGCTGACCGGGGCTAAAACTCGAGTGTCGCTCGAGTACATCCGGCCCATCAATCGTATGTGCAGACGATGAGGCCGACGAACTCGGGCCAATGCAGCCTTTTTCTTCTCCATGAAGCCTCAACTTGAGCTTGGTTATTAGCGCTGTAATCTGGAGCACGATCTAAGTTACACAAAAGCAAAATACGCGTGAGTTTACAAACAGTATACCCCTACTGTTACGCATAGCAACAAACCTCAGTCTTCTCGGCCAGCAATCCCTTGATCTGGCGCCTCGGGGAATAATAGACAACATGCACAAGGTACGGCGCCTCGATGCAGATCCAGAAGCGGCCTTGTGGCTGCACTTCCTCTGTTGCAAGTTGCTTCCTGTGCTGCTTGCTCCGTTCGTATACGTTCATCATGTCCCAACCACCGCGCGGTTTCTCGAGTCCTAACACGTCGCCCTTCGAGTTCGTACGCTGGTCGATCATGTGCTGCAGCAAAAAGTTGTCCATCTCCTGGATGAAAACACGCAATGCCGTGGTGGGCGTCGAGTGACTAAAATGCACGGGGATGACGCAGCGTCGATCCAAATTCTTGCTCTGCACAGTCACCGAGTTCTCAAGCATGATACTGTTGGGAATGTACGCCAGCCCTTTGTCGTACTGCCGCAGCGAAAAGCCCTGCAGAAACAACCGTTCCACCACGCCCTCATGGCCCTGGAAAGACACGTGAAGTCCACTTTTAATCTGTTCATCCTGCAGCGTCATCAGCCCGCCCATGATATTCTTCAGCTACAAAGCAAATAACCACAAAACAACGTTTTACGTTCAATCAAAACTCACAACACTCCACAAAACGTCGCCAGCCACGTACCCACGAGTGGGCTCCAAACACAAACACAAATTCCACCATAATGACCGCAACAGTCGACACCTGGCCGGACTCAAAGTCCGTGAAGCGGCCGATCTCGTCGATGATGCAAGTGGACACGACGGCCGCCACGAGCAGCACTTTAATGACGCCAATGCCCTCGGTAATGATCATCACGCGACTGTAGTCGTCGTCGTCTTTGGACACGGCCCGGCTCCAGCCTTGCACGCGGATGATCCCCCACGTCACGTAGTTGCACAAGCAGATGACGAGCCACACGAGGGGCGGCCCCACCAGCAGCGTGATGATGCCCTGCAGCGTGCCCGGGTCCATGTCCAGCAGCGCCTCCAGGTCCATCACGTAGGCCGAGAACCAGGCCAGCAGCACGAAGACCACCCAGGACAGCGGCCGCAACAGCGTCTTCTCGAACTCGCGCAGCCACGCGAACATCGCCGGCA
>JAHWLE010001457.1:0-11276 GCA_024679135.1 Phytophthora foliorum | reverse complement strand
ATTCCTCTTTGGGGAGGCGGTTGGAGCCACGGAAAACGACGGATCCCGCACCGTACCTTGTCGACTGCATTAAGTACGCTTCGCCGTTTTCTTTCCATAGATCCGTTTTACCCTTTAGATTGCATGATGCGGTCTTTTCGGTACAAAGGAAATGTGTGGTACATGTACATACGTCACCTGGTGCGGTCTTTACGGTACACGCACGGACCTCACTTCAACATGCACTTTTGCCTTTGGCTGCTGGAGGTCATACATGTAAGTGAAGGCAAGGCGAATGGACGGGAGCTGGCTGCCTCGCGCAAAGTTCGCTTGCTGTGTTCCCAGGACGCCAACGGGCAAGAGGCCAGCGCGTCCGGACGGAAACGGGTGTGTGCGATTTCCTAACGGAATACAAGAATGGATAGTTGAGACGCTACTACAAATGCATGAACCACGTAAATGCAGCTCACTACCAAGGGTTAAAAACCCCATATGCTGCTCCAGGGGTTGAACGCTGCGCTGGGCGGCTGGCTGGTGGCTGCGGGCTGCCACGCCATCTTCTCTAGGTGTTTCATCCGTCGCATCAGCTCCGTCGTCTGCTGCAGCGCGTATTGCCGCATCGCGAGGTCGGCCTGCTGGGCTGAGATCAAGTCTCTCATCTGCTGAAGCTGTAGCTCCGAAAGCATCCAGCGGTACGCCGGCATCGGCGGCAATGGAGACGTGAACAGCGACGGCATCGATCCAGTAGGTGGTAGCGGGGGTAGTGGCGGGACGAAAGCCAAGTTCGCCGTCGTTGCCGGTGGGGTGCACGATGGACCAGAAACGAATGCCGCCGCTCCAGTGGCAAAGTCCTTGAGGGGGCTAGTGAAGCAAGTACCGGTAGACTCCGATACAGGACTGGCCGCATGTGGAGTCTGCTGGCCCTGCATCGCCGCCTTGATCCATGAAGCATCCGGGGACGTCGCTGGCGGGATCGAGTGCACGCGGGTCTGGATCGGCGATACACTGGTTGCTCGAGGAGATCCATCCGATCGGCAGGTCGAGTCCGTTGACGCTGTGTCGGACACCGGACTCGCCACCACTTTCAGAGGAACATCCCCGTAGCTGAGCGTCGTACAAACACGTTTAGCTGCGGCTCCTTTCAACTTGTGTTTCTTCTTCAGGAATACAATGTCGTGGAGCACATCATCCAACGGCTTGACCACCACTCGGCCGGGGTTCTCACTCTGCAGCCGCAGATACCCGTCGTTCAGCGCGCGCAGCCACGCGTGGATCTCTACATGCCAACCTTCCACCAGGAACTTGGAGACGATCTCCTGATAAGCCGACGTGTTGCTGGTGCCGAGCGCGCCTCCGCCCATGGCCAGCACCAGCGTTTTCCCGTTGGCGGTCGCTGCTCCTTTCTGCAGCTGAGTAAGTAGCTGCATCTGCAGCACGTTGTCGTCGTTCCCGACAGTCTTCAGAGTCCACCCGAACCTCTCCAGAGCCTGTGCAATGTGCGGGTTCGTCTTGCTGTACGTGGCCACTTGGTGCGTGACCACAGCCGAGGTGCTGGCACCGCACAAGTGGTCGGTGAGCGCCTTGAAGTTGAGACGGACGTCGTGAGGGCACCGGGCGCCCGCAACGGAGCGGAAGAGCAGGCGGCTCATGGTAAGTGACGTTGCCGTATTGTCCAGATTGAGGAATACGTAGCGCTCGCGGTGCTTGGGTGCGTACGTCTGCGGTAGTTTCAAGAGCCACGAACGACGGCGCTCCACGTCCTCCCACTCGGTCTTGGCCGCTTCGTCCTCAACGACGTGCGCGCAGCCCGGACTGGGAGACGTAGGCGCCGATGGAGACCCGCAGACACGTAGCGTGGCGGGCATGTTGATAGGACTAGAGGTGCTTGCTCGTCTTGCGGCCTTTTGACTTGTGTGATTGTTCGCTGGGGATATGGACGCGAGTCAATACTCTGTGGTTCAGATTTGGGCTCGTTAAAGTCCACTTCAACATGGTCGTCGCTTGGCTTGCTTTGGTTCTTTTGCTCTCGCACATCAATCTTGAGAAGAAGGAGCCCAGCGCGCTTTGTATTTTGAACGGCACGGCAATATCTGCCTCTTGAGTTGATGGAGTCCATGCGTTGGCGCATCCGCCTGAGAGACACAGATCTCCAAGTCGCCACCTGAGGAGCACTCCTCGGCGGCAACGATAGCAAAATGGCTATCCTACCTCAAGAGGCTCCAGCAACACGTCCATGTTGAAGTCTCAGAAGCAGAGCCGACCGCGAAGGATTGTCTCGAACTGTAGAGACGCCAACAGGTTGGAGGCATCATCCAGTGGCTTCACCACATGTGACCTATCCAGATAGATAACGTCAAGCTTCCCACGAGCTAGCCGTGAGCAGTGCTCGCGGGAACGAGCGTGAGCAGCAAAAGCGTTGTGAGTGCTCGTGGGGTTTCGGCTGCTCCTCAGGCAATCGGTTTGAGGAGGGGTAATCAGCTCTAAGATTGGATAAAAATTGTCAGGCCGCAAAATGAGCATACTGCTGATACGCACGTGGGCGACTCGTCCTGAAGGCGACAATGCTGGCTTCCGTAGTACATACACGTTGTGGTGGAGCTTGCAACGGGACTTATGAAGGCTTGCATCGCTCGCAATGTCAGCTCAAAAATCTAGATTATTAACCAATTGAGTGTCCTCATATTGAGCAGTGCTCGTTTGCGTCGTACTTAGTTGAGAGAGCGCGGATTTTGTGCTCGCGATTTAAGGCGAGCAGCCCAATATTGCATTCGAGCCCTCAGCTCGTGGGATGCTTGGATAACTTCGCGGTAAGATCCGATCCCGCTGTCCTGTTACATGAAAACAACCGCCCGCAAAGTTCCCTGACGGTTCTTTCGATAAGAGTTGTGTTATGCCATTCTTATTGGTCATAAGATATAAAGGTATTACTGCCAATTAGAGGAAGGCATGCACTGTATACAGTGCAGGCCAAAAATACGTAGCGAGCGGGTTTTCGCGGCTAAATACGTCGTTTATGAGGGAATAAGCTTTAAACGACGTATTTAAGCTTTTCAAAGCAAGCGCTATTCAGGCATATATTTTTTTCTTGCAGGCAATTCCTGGTTGTGGCGTTCCAGCAGTGACCATCACTCTGACCCTGGCCATAAGTACGTAGCGGTGTAGACTGCGTGCGATTCGGAGCGTTCTAGAACGTTCTAAAGATCTGTCTGTGATTCAGTTAATAGCCCTGGATCTGCTGATGCTCGTACCAGTCTACGTTTGTCTTCTGGGGGATCACAATCATGCCCAAGGGCACTGAGTTCACCCCGTCGAACGGGGCAAGATTATAGGTCTGCGAGAGGCTGGCTGGACGTTCGCTGCTATTGGCAAGCACATTAGACGCTCGGATCGGGCGTCAGCAAGTTCTGGAGGACTAAGGAAAGCTATGAGAAGGTCAAGAGGATGGGGAGGCCCCCGAAGGTCTGCGAAAGGACGCAGAGGCGCATCGTACTCGAGACAAAGAAGGCTGGGGGCTCGTCCGGCAGGGTGAAATCGGCCCTGGGACTGAAGGTGTCGAGTCGTACGGTGCGCCGAGTGCTTAAACGTACCCCCCACATGAGCTACGACAAGCGCAACCGCACCTCAATGCTCAAAATCCACCACAAGGTGGCTCGGCGAAAGTGGGTGAGGAGCATGATGGGCCTTCGGACCGATTGGGATCGTGTTGTCTTCTCCGATGAGAAGAAATTCAACTTTGACGGTCCGGACGGCCTGCAGTACTACTGGCATGACCTACGATGTGAGAAAGAGACATACTTTAGTCGCCAAAATGGTGGCGGATCCGTTATGGTCTGGAGCGGATTTTCCTCGAAAGGCAAGACCGAGTTGACGTTTCTGGTGGGCCACCAAATCTCGTTCGACTACCAGGAAACGCTGACTAACTATTTGCTACCGTATGGTGAGGCGTTTAATGGTGGAAGCTACATATTTCAGCACGACAATGCAAGCATACATGTTTCCAAGAGCACCAAGGCCTTTCTCAATAACTGCGAAGTGGGCGTTCTCGATTGGCCGGCGTTATCTCCGGACTTAAACCCCATTGAAAACGTGTGGGGTATCTTAGCGCGAGAGGTTTATCGCGGTGGTAAGCAGAATTTGACGCTTACAGACCTCAAAACCGCGATACTAGATGCTTGGGAGAATTTGGAGTTGTCACGACTGAAACACTTAGTCGAATCAATGCCCGATCGCGCCAGCGACGTCCTAGAGGAGAAAGGTAAGAGGAAGAACTATTAGGAAGTCAGCAAAGCAGCTGAAACCCTCAGAATCACACGCAGACTACACCGCTACGTACTTATGGCCAGGGTCAGAGTGATGGTCACTGCTGGAACGCCACAACCAGGAATTGCCTGCAAGAAAAAAAAATATGCCTGAATAGCGCTTGCTTTGAAAAGCTTAAATACGTCGTTTAAAGCTTATTCCCTCATAAACGACGTATTTAGTCGCGAAAACCCGCTCGCTATGTATTTTTGGCCTGCACTGTATGAGAAGATTATATGCTGGATGATGTGGATAAGGTAACTGGAGGACGTGAGCTGGGCAACTGTTTGCACCAGCTCCCTCGTCCTCCTCATTTTGGAACTGACAGCCAAAACACAAACAAGTTGTTACATGTAGCTGTCTGAATGACAATCTGAAGTTCTCCTCATCTGTCCCCAGTTTCAGTTGTCATTTTCGGTAAACTTCACTACCCTCACTGGTCGGCCAGCGTGCAAACCACGCAGACACGATAGCATTTCCCTTGGGTCACGAGCTCGTGGTCTCTTGCGTAGGTTTGTTGCTCGCTCAGAATCTCCCTGCACCGGACCAAGGATTCGGCGGTCCTCTGGCCTGTTGATATTCCCCAGGAGCCTGTAGATGCTGTTCTTGCTCTCGCATGAGACGCATCAGCTCCGTGGTCTGCTGCAGAACAGTCTGTCGCATCGCAAGATCCGCCTGCTGGGACGAGAGCAAGTCTTGCATTTGCTGCAGTTGCAAACTCCACATCAATCCAGAATGCACAGACGATGGGGATAGTGGCGGCCGTATAGGTGTGAACAGCGGCGATGCTCGATGCGGTGGTGCCGGCACCCATGCAGGCGATACCGGTGACGAAAACACAGACTGAGAAGTATCGGCTAGCCCAAAAAGTGTAGATCCTGGTGACGAATTCTCTGTCTCTGGGGTCGCCGTGCGTGGAGTCCGACCTTGTGTTACCACGTCGGCCCAGGAAGTTGGCCTCGGCGTCATTGGTGGTGCCGATGTCGGACGAATTCTCTTTCCAATCGGTGAGAAGTAGGCAGGTTTAGATGCTGCATTGTCGCGAACAGATATCGCCGAACGTCGAGGCTGAGCCAGGTGAACAGGTTCACCCGACAAGTTGTTAGGAAGCTTTCGCGCGGTGTGCAGATACTCTCGCTCGTTCGGGTGTACCAAGACGCAAACAACATCGTCGAGCGGCTTCACCACCACACGCCCCGGATTTTCGCTTTGAAGTCTCAAATACCCGTTGTTCAACGCATACAACCACGCGTGAATCTCCACATACCAACCTTGTTTCAAGAACTTGCAAATGATTTCGCGGTAGGCATTCGTATTGGCAGTACCGAGACAGCCATCTCCTGCTGCCAAAACCAATGTTTTCCCATTAGCATTTGCAGCTCCTTTTGCAAGCTGCTCCAACAGTTCGTTGTACAGCGCATTCTCATCACTTACAATCGGTTTAAGTTTCCACTCGAACCTCTCCAGTGCGTGAGCGATGCATGGGGTTGTCTTGCAAAACGCAGCTAGCTGGAACTTCACAGCAGCCGGATCATGGCCGCGTAAATGCTTGGTCAATGCTTCGAAGTTAAGGAAAAGATCACGATTAGTCGTGGCTCCGTCAACCCGTCGATATAGCGTGTTGCTCCTCAGTAGCGCGCTGGCAATGTTGTCCAGGTTCAGGAAGAGGTATCGCTGTCGGTGTCCAGGCGTGTACATTTTGGGCAGCCTCGTCAAGCAGTACCGGCGGCGCTCGACGTTGTTTCTCTCCATTGATTCAGTCTCCTCTTCTTCGACGCCGAGCGAAGCTGCTTTGTTGTAGAGCGACATGGTGCTTGTCTTGCAGGTGGAAATTGAGCAATAACTTGCTCAATGCATTCTCTTCGATGACCTGTCCCGCATGCCAGTTGGACTTAGTTACAACTGGCAGAAGAACTTCAAAGCTCACGTGAACCATTATCCAGATACGTTAATTCAGCCTGCCACCTGAGCAAGGTGTTACAACGGTCGTTCGAACTACAACACTAACGAAAAACAACTCAGCCTGGACCAACCACTACACTACCTGGCTGCATTTCTACTCCTCTTCAACATCTTCTTCCTCGTCACTTTGCTTTTCCGCGTCAAACTCGTCTCTCTCCGCGCGATATTGCTCGACCAATTCCGCCACGTCACGATTTGGGTGAGTCGAGAAATCGTGCTTGCGGCACAACGGACAGCACTTGTCCACTTGCTTGACGACTTCCGCAGAAAAGGTTTTACCACAGCAAACGGTAGTCACGGGCTCTGTGTACAACTCGCAAGTGATGGGGCACGTCAAGCTTTCCTCACGAGCTTCTAGTTGAAGGCGATGTGCGAGCCGCGCGTCACTTGCCTGCTGAGCTGCCAAAGCCGCTTGTCGTTTACGTTCCTCTTCGAAAGCATTTGCCTGCTCGTGCATCGCCTTCTCCAACTCTTGAACCTGTTGCTGCAGTTGCTGTTGAGTCGAGACTCTAGTTTGTAGCGCGGCGAATGCGTCTTGCATCTGCTGGAGTTGCTGCTGTAAGCTCGACACTGTTGGCTGAGGTGGGGACGGGGCCAACGACGGTGACAGTCCACAGGACCAGCGATCGAACGTTGAGGTGGGCGAATTTGGCACCTTTGAAGGCTCACCTGGGCAAGCGGGCTCAATTGAAGATGTAGGCATCGTAGTTGAGTTCTCGGAGTGGTGGAGCGAAGCGTCCACAGGTACGATCAACGCCTTGACGTTCTCTTGCTGCTTTAAGTAAACCAGGTCGTCAATGTGCTCATCCAGCGGCTTTACAATGACACGCCCCGGGTACTGAGCCTGAAGCTCGAGAAGCCCGTCATTCAGGGCGTGCAGCCACGCATGGACTTCCACATACCAGCGCTGATCGAGAAACTTCCTGATGATTTCATTGCCATGTCCACCGTCACCCATCGCCAATACCAATGTCTTTTCGTTCGCCGTAGCCGTGCCCTCAACAAGCCACGACATCATCTCATAGTGCAGCCCCTTGTCCTCATCTCCTGCCAACGCGACTGGTTTGAGTGCCCACCCAAACTCTACCAACGCATGAGCAAGACACTGGCTTGTTTTGCAGTAGGTTGCTACTTGGCACTTCACCGCAGCCAAATTGTTATCCCCACGAAGATACTTGGTCAAAGCCCTGAAGTTCAGGCGAACATCATGTGAGGCTGTGGCTCCGTCGACACATCGATACAGCGTGCGACTTGTGAAGAGCACGCCGGCAATATTGTCCAAGTTCATGAATATGTAGCGCTGGCGATTCCCAGGCGTGTACGCTTTCGGCAGCATTGTTAACCAGTTTCGGCGACGCGCCACTGCGTTCTCCTCTCGTATGCTCGCCGAACTATTCTCTGTGTGGTTCATCTGCGAGGAACTGTGGCGGCTAACGCTTGAAAGCCCCGGCGGCGTTGATACAAGAGATAAAGCTCGTGCATTCGGTGCCGAGTTCAAATGGCTTCGTCGAACGCTCACTTGGTTCCACAAGTCTCTGCTGTCGGCAGTGACCATGCGCGACAGCAAGGAGGATCCTCTTGGTGGTGAGGGAGCGGGTCTAGCGATTGATGCGCTGCTTGATAGCAGTTCCATCAGATGCTGGTCGAGGTGCACGACAATAAAACGCCCCTGGTACACCCTACCCAAATCGTCCAGCGCATGGCTCCAGCATCGCTGCAAGCAAAAGAGCTTTACGTGCCAGCCACTCTGCAGATACGCTTGGATGCAGCTTTGAGTGGGAGGTCGCAGCTCACCAGTGGCCAAGATCATCGTCCTCGGTGCCGCCGAAGCGCTACAGGCTCCGACCTGTTCCAAGTTCCGCTCCATCAAGTTTTCCAGCGTCCGGTGATCGATCGCCCCCTTCTTCTTGAGGTTCCATCCAACAGCTTGTAGCACCCGAGCGTTCTCCTGGCTGCAGTTGAAATAGCTGCCGGAGCGGCTAATGACCAGTGCTGGTTGCTGTCGCTGTTCTTGGCCATCTAGCAGCACCGTCAATCGCTCAGCATTAAGCAGGACACCGTCTGCCGACATCCGCGTCAGCTCTTGGGGGTAAACGGTAGGCTGCGCTATCACGTGCGTCTTCAGGGTTGAAAGCAGCGGGTCCAAGTCCAGGAACAGGTAGTGTATCATTGGCTGTGTTCGAGCTGTGTGCGGCACTTGGTGTAAGAAAGTGAGCGTCATAGAGCTCTAATCCTGCTTTAGCTTGCTTTGTTGGCGTTTGGTTCGCAAATGAAGTCCGAAAGAACCCGGGTCCCAGGAGCAAAGTTCTCTGCGATGTTCTTACGTCAACTGATGGATGTGATCAGCTTCTGTCAATCCGTCCGCCACCAACCCGCACCGAGACGTGTTCGACTAAGAATTGGCTTACCACTTCAACTTCAACGTGAGCGGATCTCCTCGCCACGCCGGTCATCCCCCCCCCCTAAAGCTTGCACCACTGTACAGTGTATCCGGAGACTAATATACCGCCTCGACGATCGGGGATAGAGCCGAGCAGGGTTCCCTCCGCAGGAGGAATCAATCTCTTCATGTGCTCTCTTTGCGTTGTAGGGGCATTGCTGCCACCACAAGAGGACGATGCCGCGCCTATCTCGGTGTTCGACCCGGCTTTGATCCTTTTGCTGTGCGCGAGATGACCAACGTCGGTATCGACTTGACAATGAGCCTGCGTGTGTAGCGGGCCGCGATGTAGAGGGAACCAATTGCACCATTGCAGCCTTCCCGCACTTCGAGCGCGTTCGCTCCCCACTCTACGTTTCGCCGACAGAGAGAGAAGCACACGGCAGGTCTCCGCAGCCTCCGCGTCTTACATTGCACCAGCCCAGCGCTACATCACTATCCCGTTCAACATGGTTTGGCGTTCGTCCGTGAGCACCATGGTGGCGGTGGCCGTCGGCCTCATCGCCCAGGCGCAGGCCTTCGAAGTCACGCTCATGAATTCGTGCTCCGAGTCCATCGACGTGTTCGACTCGAAGACCACCGAGACGCTCCAGGTGGGCGGCACCAGTACGCGCACGGTCTCCCCCGGCGCCGCCTACGTGTACCGCAAGGGCACGGGCGGCCAGGCCACACTGGCCGAGTTCTCGGCCGACAACAACGCTGCCTGGTACGACATCAGTATCATCCCCACGGGCGACAAATCGGGCCCTGGCCTGTGCGCCAGCCTGGAGGAGTGCAAGGCCGTCACGGGCGGCGTGGGCTTCAACGTGGCCATGAGCATCGAGCCCAGCCAAACGGACGGCAGCCGTTGCGTGTCGCTCACGTGCATGGAGGACGGCTGCAGCGACGCCTACCAGTACCCGAAGGACGACACCAAGACCCACTCGTGCCCCAGCTCAGTGGACTTCACCGTGACGTTCTGCCCCGGCGGCAGTTCGGGTGCCATTTCGCCGATCGAGCAGGTCGCCAACGAGGCCCAGAGCTCCGTGCAGCAGTTCACCACCGCTTCGACGGATGCTCCTACACAGGCACCGACAGAGGCTCCGACTCAGGCACCACCGACCCAGGCGCCCACGGAAGCTCCTACGCAGGCGCCCACGGAAACTCCTACGCAGCCTCCGACGGAAGCTCCTACGCAGGCGCCCACGGAGGCTCCAACTCAGCCTCCGACGGAAGCGCCTACTCAGCCTCCGACGGAAGCGCCTACCATGCCTCCTACCGAGGCTCCGACGGCTTCGAGCGCCTCGGCCTCTGCTTCGACCGATGCCGACGCTGGTGACAGCCACTGGAACGACTTCGTCGGCAAAGTTGGCGCTCACAACGAGACCTCGAGCTCGAACGACGTCGCCGTGGGTGACGACGAGTCTGGCAGCGAGTCCAGCAGCAGCGAGTCTACCACGCAGACTACCGTCACGACCGAGTCTGTTTCGTACCAGAAGACCGGCACGACCGCCACCGTTCCGTCGGCCCTGCAGGCCAACGGCAATGACAGCTCCGTCGAGCAGGTGAACACGCAGTCCTCGGGTGGTAGCTCTGGCGGTGCTGCCTACATTGTGCTGTCCATCGGTGCCGCTGTGGGTGTGATCGCCGTGGCTGCCATCGTGGTCATCCGCAAGAAGAAGCAGGCTTTCGACGAGATGGACAACAAGACGCCCGTCCTGAACACGGACCACACCGTCCTTATGACCGCGACCAACAGCACCAGCGCCGTCCTGTAAGTTTCTCCAGTGATGCTGGCGAATGGAGACAGCAAACCGGGTTAATGCTTGTGGCATAGTGTCGAATGCCTCGGAGGCGATGATCTCCGGCGATTTTGATTTCTAGTAACAGGAACATGTGAGTTGTTTCATTTGCCTTTTTTGCTGGAGCACAAACGCTTTCTATTCACCTCCCCAATCAGTTGCCCATGAGCTTTTGGATGTCTGCGCGACTTTGCTCCTTGGCTGGCAGCTCCTGGAAGCGCGTGTTCATTTCCTCATCCCGTCCGACCTTTTTGAGCGCGTCGAGCTCCGGCGCGACATCCAGCGGCTGGACGGCACTGCCCATAGCGCGGTGCACCTCGTACAGATACAGCACCGACGGGTACTGCTCATAGTCCTGCAAAACCGTCACCACCTCCCGACGCGCCGTGTCCGATAACGGCAGCGACGCGTACGCCTCAATGGCCTCCGCGAAGCGTCCGCGGAAGCAGAACTCCTTGACGATGCTGGCGGCCACATGCAGCGGGACCCACTCCCACTCCTTGTTCTCCGCCAAGATGGCGATCGCCTTGTTCTTCCTCCTGCTCGTGACCTGTTTGCTCTTCGTCTCGTCGTCCTCGTCGTCCTCCTCCTCCTCGTCGTCCGCCTCCTCGTCAGCAGCTTGGGCTTTGCTGACCGCGAGTGCGTCTTGGTGGCCCTTGTAGGCCTGCAGATACGCCCGCAACGGGGCTCCAGACAGGAAGAACTGGCGCTGGAAGTACTGGCGCCACACGGCGCCTCGGGCCATGTTGGCGTGCGGCTGCAGCGCCGAAAACACGGCATCGGCAGCCTGCGCCTCGCTCGTCGGCTGTCGGAAG
>JAHWLE010001456.1:0-11277 GCA_024679135.1 Phytophthora foliorum | reverse complement strand
CACAGCGGCCGCGGCCGAAGCGTCCAACGGCGGCAGCGCCGGCGCCTCCGGGGACCGCAAACTCACGTACCATTCGTACTTTAACAAGATGCTGCCCTTGCATGTGGGCCAGACTGTGCTGCTCGACTTGTGGTACGGAAACTGCACTGCTGATTGAGGTTTTGTGCGCTGACGGACTGTTTGAATGCAGGGACTATTTAATGGATATGGTCGACCATGTGCCTGTGCGCAATCGCTGTCGGGCGCTGTATATGCAGGCGGCGGTGTATATTTGCCGCCGCGTCGAGTTCATCGAGGGGTATCCGCTGGACGGACAGCAGGTGCATCTGGACTCGCTTGTGTCGAAACGGTATATCCGTCTGTTGGAGCGCAGCGTGCGCTTCTGCTCGGTCAAGATTCGCAAGGCGCGCTTTATGGCCGAAGAGCACCGATTCTTCGTGGCACATATCTACACGGCGGTGTATTTCCGTTTTCCCTTCTCCACCCCAAAGCTGCTGGAGGCGGTGCTGCAGTGCACTGAAAAACTCGAGGGAGGTAAAGCTGATGGCATTCAGAACGGAACAACCAATGGTTCAAATAGAAATCTCAACAGCACCAAGAGTGGAGCGGGGTCTCGTCCTCCCAAGAGCAACCGCCGTCGGTCGTCACATCGCGGAAGTATTACCGGTAGCTTGCGCAGTCCGCGACAGTATCGCCGCCACTGGAATGATCTCTCAGGTAACGTAGTCCAATGCGTCATACGTGTGTGAGCTTGTTTGCTACACTCAACTGACTTCAAATTGTGTTGGTTGGTATCGTAGAAACGAAATGCCGGCCGGATCGCATCAGCGGTGTTGACTTGCAACTGGAGATTTTCTCGTCGTTTTCGGAGTACAAGTTGAACCGCGGCACAGGTCGGTTGGTGGTTCCCGAGAAAGGCGGTAACACGCCGGGCATTCCACACGATATGCTGAGAAAGAGTTCCACTAGCAAATCTATCGCCGTCGCTCTTGAGGCCGTGTTCCAGCAGGGAATGAACCGCGTCGGCGAGGAGCAGGAAGTGACCTTCATTTACCAGCTTCCTCTGCTATATATTGGGCACAAGCTGCAGAACGATGCTTTCGTGAAGCTGGCGGTGACAACCCAAGACAAGATCGACGCCGGGTTGGACTTGTTCATCGAGCGCTTGAGATCACCGGGGAGGGATGACCTCATGGCCGTGACCTTCGTTGCAGCCGTGCTGAGCGATGTGAGTAGCTGGTGTAACCACCGCTATGCAGATGGCCGCATTCTGTGGCATTGTGTGCCCGGGTACTTCGCTCTTGTACGCATGTATGTGGCAGTTTTTGAACGTATGTGCCAACGGCGCGCTCGATCTAGTGCAAGTTCTTCGTCGCTGCCTTCAGTGAATCGTATTCTCTCCATTATCGAGGGCAAAGCGAGCGATCCGTGGGAAGATTACTGGAATGATCGCGAAATTGACACCGTTCTGGACGCGGGTAGTGAGGTGTTGAAGAACGAGGCTCTAGTGAATGTGCTCATGCAGGTTATCCTGGAAAGCACCAACATCCTCGACCCCACGAGCGTCAACTATTCGTTTGGCATCCTCCAACGCATGCTTGAGGTGGCTTCGATGGCTGCCATGCCTGCTGCAACAGAAGCTGGTTCCCCCGCCGCGAAGTTTGGAGGTCGTGTCCGTCACTGCCTCGGAACCGTGTTTGATGGAGATTATTTTTTGAGCAGCATGCGTAGTGCATTGCAATCTTCCCACGTCCAAACTCTGCTGAAGGTGCTCACATGCATCTACAACTGTATCGGTGCGTGCAGATCAACTATGAACCTGCTCAGCAATTCCGTTTGACTAACGGCGATTGAGTTGTTTCCACTTTACAGACCTGTTGCCAACTACTGCTCGCAAACGGCTTGTCGCGGAGCTCATTTTGCGCGAGAATTTCTTTCACTTCTTTTTGCATTGGAACGAAGAGGTTTGTGATATTGGTTCGTGTGTATGTTTTACATCCAGAAGTGCTCACCAACTTGCCTGCTCTCTGTGCTGCTTTGCCATGCAGATTCGGAAGATTTTCTGCTACATGATCGTGTTCAAAACATCAGCTTCGAATCGATTAGACCTTCCTAGCGCATCCGATCGGATTTTGCTTGCCCAAACCCCGTTTTTCGAGGTCGGCCCAACATCTAGATCCAACGGTTCGAGCTTGTCGGCTGCGTCACCAGCACTCAGTTATTTGAGTCATTTGAGCGAGCTGGCTCAGGCCATATTGCGTCCTACTGCAGACAGTGAGATTGATCCAGCAAAGAAAGCGGCTGTCGGCAAAAAGGCACTTCAGCGGCTCACAAACTGGGACGCAAGCGCACGATTAAAGCGCACCCGCAGTGGTGGCGATGCCGTGTTCCGGGACAGCCTCGTCGATGAGGAACTGTCAGTTGATCTTTCAATCGCCAGCAAGCTGGACGCAAATTTCAAGATGATTGCTGAGCAAATGAACCCGACATACCACCGACGTCAGAACCCCGGAAATGGTGAACTCAAGCCTGCGAAACGCTATTTTCCCCGGGAGCTGGAAGCTTACGCTGAGCGCGCGCTATCGCAGTACGTTTTGGTACTATGGGAGTACTACGAAGCGGCGTTCGAGAACCCGGCGAAGATGCCGATCGCTCCATCGCTCGAGTTCACGATTTCCGTGCCATTCTTTTCCGACTAATCCGACAAGTGAGTGCATTACTGTAGTACGTAAACGTCGCTAGACTGCTTGCTTACTGAAGAGCAAGTGCGTGGGGCCCAACTAGACTTGAGCGTAGAGGCTTAGCTGGCGGTACATTTCCTTGCTGCTGTACACCGTGGTGGTCGCCCCCGCTGAGAAGACACATAGAAGAAGAGAAATACATTAGCCGTCAAAAACGCACGCGAGGTTCACCCAGCACACTACGTTTAGCTTACCGTAAAGCGGCTCCGTCGTGACCATCCGCATATCCCCTGCGCGTAGGCGCTTCCAATCCCGTTTTCGCCGTGCAAACAAATTGTCGTGCTCCTTCTTATCTGCCGTGCGGCCTGTAGAACAGCAAGCATCGGCAGGCAGGAGTTAGAGCTCAGTCGACAATCTCCACTAAATTGAAGAAGAGAACATACATGGGTTCTCCTGCTTGCGCTTGTGTGTGGTCCGACAAGAGTTTATCTGTTGGCAACGAACGATCGATTAAAACCTACTGTGAAAAGGTTCAAAGCAAGACCCAACAAACGAACCACAGCATTCTGTTGCAGGAGCCTTTGACGTTCCTCGCGTTCCAGCGTGTGCTCCACGAACGCTCTCAGCCACCACTACGCCAACCCAACCACAAATCGTCAGAAAAGCAAGCCTATAATCGTAACATTGGCATCACTTCGCACCCTTGCGTCCATGTTACGCAGCGAGTGTTTCTTCGAGCGCACGTAGGTCTCCAGGAACGAGTCGTCGCGCAGTTGTTCGCGGTGTCCATTCTTAAGGCAGTTGAGCACGAATTCGCGCAGCGATTGGTAGGCCCCTTTCTCCAGATCTGGACACTCGTGCAGCTCCATGAACTCGAACACCTGCGTCTTGAGCACGAGCGGCGCCAGGTCATCTGCCAGTCCTCCCTCCACTGTCACGCACACTGTGTGCACGCCAGCGTTCTCCAGCCGAATGTCCTGCACGTAGTAGACGCCGTTGGGGAAGGCGGTGCCCACGCGCTCGTTGAAGACGACCTTGTCCTCGTTCTGGATGGTCACACGCAGCGCCGCCACCGCGCGGGACTTGACGACCGTCGACTTGCCGTTCTTGGTGCACGCCACGTAAAAGCCCAAGTAGCTGAGTAGGCAATAAAGTGGATTGATACATTGGAATGACGAGCATGTTTTAAAGCGGCTAGGCGGTTAGAACGCACCGAAAGAAGGAGAATTGCAGCGGCACACGCTCGGGCAGCAGCTCCGCCCACTTGTCCGCGATGGGGAAGAGCTGGTAGCCGTCCGGGATGGTCGGGTTGCGCTTGATGGAGATCGGCTTGAGGTTCTTGAGCGCCATCGTTTTGAAATTCACTCGCGCGGGAAGCCATGACCTTTTTTTGAGTCACCTCGATCACAAATCACAAAAAACGTCAAAGGTGGAGCATCAAAATGAGCACTAGCGGAGCTCGTCGCTGGAACATCGCGGAGACGCACAGCGTGGCGAAGCGAAAGACGGAGACGGGCGACAAGTTGGTGAACAACTACCGACTGCTGCAGACGCTGGGCCAGGGGCGGTTCGGCAAGGTGAAGCTCTGCGAGAGGCTCGTGGACAGCGGAACTTGTGCCTCCAGCGATGCTGGTGGCTCTATTGCAGCAGAAAATGCTGCTCCTGTTGCAACCAGTGGAGAGGATACAGTTGCAGTGGCGTCGCTGCCTCCCCCAGCATTTGCACCGCCCAAGGCGCGGCTGTTTGCGATGAAAATCTTCTCCAAGAAGATGCTGCGCAGACTCAAAGACTATTGCGCGGAGCCAAAGAGTGGAGAAGGAGCAGGTGACGGAGAGGACGCCATGCCTATGAGGATGCGGGCGGTGACGGCACTCGACCGAGTGCACGACGAGATCGAGATCATGCGGTCGCTCTATCATCGCAACATTGTGCTGCTGTTTGAGGTCATCGAGGCCGACGACAGCGACAAGCTCTACATGGTGCTCGAATACATGACGCGCGGACCGTGTATGGTCTATCGACCAGATACCAAGGACTTTTACAGTCGGACCACGGGAGGCACGTTGTCAGAGGAGCTGGCTCGGAGCTACTTGTCGGATATCTTCTTTGGTCTGCAATACTTGCATCAACGTGGAATTTGCCATCGTGACATCAAGGTGAGCATAATGCTGCAGGGCTTTGTGATACACCGTGTAGCAGTTTTACGTGACTAATTTCTGGTTGCTGTGTCTGCTGTTTTTATTCGATGCCCTTAGCCGGATAACGTGCTTCTCAACGACACAGGGCGCTGCCATATCACCGATTTTGGCTGTGCGAAAGCGTTCGGCAACGGAAGTTGTACTACTGAATCAGCGTTGGTGTCGGATACGGTGGGAACCTACCAGTTCTTGGCACCAGAGTGCTGCTCCGGTGATGCATACGACCCGTTCAAGGTGGACATATGGGCTGTTGGGGTCGTACTCTTCATTTTTCTGTTTGGGAGACTACCTTTCGCGTCAGAGAGCACCCGGGAACTTTTTGATGAGATCATTGTAGCAGAAATTGTGTTGCCCACGCCGGAAGAATCAGGTCGCGAGCTAGCATTGTCCCCCGAGGGTCAGGACTTGCTCCGTCGATTGCTACAAAAAGACCCCGAGCAGCGGATTACGATTGTTCAAGCCCTTGGGCATCCGTGGTTCGCTCAAGATGAAGAAGAAGAAGAACCGCTCTCGTTTTAGTGTGTGGAAGGGTGCTTCAACAACAAGTTTTTGGGACCAACGCTGTGTGGCCTCTTCGTTCAGCGAGAAAGCGCCACCAATATCCGGCGACGTAATTTATCGCATAGTGGCAATGCGCAGATATTTTCTGGCATTATGGGCAGTACATGTACTGATAACTTCCAAATCATTCCGGTTTATTCCAAGCTTAGTCTGCGAGAGTGGGCAGCGCTACGACTGCCGTGGTATATTCATTCCGGTCTGAGGAAGTAGAATCATTGGAGCGCAGCGAGGAACGTTGGCACTGTCACCGCTCTCGACGCTAAGGATACTTACGCTGCACTGGCACCCAGTTGCGCCACCCCATACGCATTCTCACGCAACGCACACAAAGAGGCTGCAGCAGGCTTTTGTGGCCGTATTTGCTGGGCTCATGTACTTGGAATGAATGAAGGTGGCGTGCGTTGAAGCTGGATAGAAATTCCACCTCTCATGGGTATTTCCTATCACCAGAAAAGGCCAGTGTTGGAAGTCGGTGCGCATCAGACCGAGTTGAGAAGCGAGACCAAGATTGGCTTCATTTGTCAATTTACCATCGCAGACACGGGCCCCTGACGCACTCTCGCTCAGAAGCTCATGCATCTATTCAACACGCGCTTCGTTCATTTGCTCGTTAGAGCAGGCTTAAAGAAGCCCAAACACCCAAGAAGACGTGCGGTGTTACGAACACCCGACCCGACGGGAAGAATGAGATGGAGAGTGCAAGTGCAACCTGCCCACCGAACGAGGACGAGCGACTCGCGGTCAATGCGAACCGAAGACTGGCTGATAACTCGGCGACAAGTTGAAATAGCACCGGTACCGTTTCGAGTTGGATCGTTTGGCAAGATTTACAACGGTGTTTGGCTCGGGTCTCGCGTCATCGTCAAGCGCGTTGATTTGGAGACCCCCGCGATTCGCTGTGCCTTCCTAAAAGAGGCTGCGATTTGGAGAAACTTGCACCACCCGCATATCGTTCCGTTATATGGTGCTTGCATATCACACAAAGGACAAACCGACGAGCAAGGTCTCTTTGTGTGCGAAGAGGAGGAAAACGGAAGCCTGCGGGACTACTTCTTCAATGAAAGCCAAGCGGGCAGAAAACCAGCAGTATGGCGGGCTCTTCGTGACGCAGCGTTGGGTCTACATTTCTTGCACCAGAGGGGAATCGTCCACGGAGACCTCAAGGGCAACAATATCCTTGTGAATAAGGTGGGCGTGGCCAAGCTGACGGATTTCGGACTAAGCTTCATGCCTGGTCGAGAAGTATTGACCAGGGCCCCTTGTGAAGCTGTTGGTGCGTTTCAATGGAAGGCACCCGAGTTGTTCGGAGCTAACTGCAGTTTCCCAACGTTTGAGTCAGACGTGTACGCATTGGGAATGTGCATTGTCGAGGCTTTACGCGGTGGGTCTCCATGGGGTGCGCTTCCTGAAGCCGCAGTGCGTTACAGCTTGTTGAAAACGAAGCAAGTTGCAGCAGAGGCTAGGTTGCACAGGACAATATCTCGAGTCTTACCACGCCCTGCCAACGTCAAGAACGACAAACACTGGGCGTTTGTAAAGCAATTATGCGCTTTCGAGCCATCGGAGCGACTTAAACTGCAAGATGCGATCCGAATACTCGAGCAGTTTGCTCACGAGGAGGCCATGCTGGAGCACTCTCGAATGCAGTCGCTGGAATCTGTGTGAACGACGACGAGGGCGTGCATGATCTACCACTTGCATGAAGGAATACGTGCTTTCACTTTTTTTTTCCGCAAAAACCTATGCAAAAAAATCTACTTTGCCGCGCATATGTCGAGACCTGAGCGCTCGGTGAACTGGGACTTTTCGTTGTAGCACTCATCTAGCATTTGATGCGTCAGTTGGAATACTTCGTGAACATGGACACCATCCATACCCCCACCAGCGAACGGATCCTCCATGGTCCTCTCGACGTTAAAAATGCCCGTCATCAGCAAGCTCGTTGACACACTGAGCAGCAAACAGAAGGCAAAGTTCGTAGTTTGATACTGGTTTCCACGCGCGATGTAGACGTAGTACGGACCGTAGAATAGCGGGAGCACTAGGATGAAAAGCCGAGTAAATGAGCGAGTCGCTTGTGGTGTCCGGTAAAACTTGATGTTCTGAAGTTTCTCGATACGAGCTTGAAGCAGCCAGTGGTATTGATTGATCCGAGAGGCTTCATTGGCAGGCATCCCACAGGCTTTCAATACTTCCACTTGGTCGTGCAGCTGACGAATCGTGTCCACGATTTGTAGCTGCAAATACTTCACAGGGTTTACATACTGTGAGGCCAGTTTCCGTCCATGCGACGTAAATCGGTGTCGCCCGCGTGTCAACGTCGGCATGATAAGCAGTGACATCGTGTCATGCAGCAATGCTTCCAGCAGTGCCTTAGTCTTTTGTACATGATCTAGTGGCAGCTTCTTCCGTCCATTGTCTCCCCAGTTCCACAGCGCATTGGCCAGCAGTATGTTGACCAGTAAAGACCTCGCTACAAAGGCAAAAAACAACCATACAAACTGTTAGCGCCACAAAAGCTGAGCAGGTACTTGAACAACATCAAAAACTTACATTCTGCAATGATGTCGAGCGCTTGTTCTCGCCGCGTGAAGGCTTGTCTGATCTGCATGATCATTGGCGACACCACTGCGAACGACACGATGGTCCACGAGATGTTGGCGCCGAAGCTCGGGCCCGAGCTGCTCTCGCCCAGGAAATAGTAGAGCGAGGTGGTGACCACTGAGAAGAGCACCACGAACAGGCCTTCGAACGTGATGAGCATGATGCAAAACACCTTGGACGCCGCGTACAGGTCCAGCACCGTGTCTCGAAAGCTTTCGCTGGCGCGTCGCAGCGCTGTACTCAACGCCATTTCCTCATCGTCACTGCTGCTGCATTCCCATACATTTTCATCGTCTCCTTCATGTCGACGCGGAGAATTACTGCCGTAGAACGCGTAGTCCGGCATCGGAGCCTTTCAATTACCGCCGATTGACTTTTGACGTACGCGATGACTATTTTTATCTTCGCATTGCTTCATTTTAGTGACTACCTCCATGCTAATGACATCGGATACCCGTTTGATGGAGCTCATGGTGTCTGCATTGGATGGCGCTGTAGTTGGGATTGAAGAGTTTGTGAACAGCTGTGAAGGGCGGTTGGTTGTACGCGGCTGTATCAAGAAAACGTACGTGGAAGTTGCAGTACCAGAAGTTGCGGCGTTGCAGTGGAAATGGAGAGCTAAACGTTTTGTGCTATTGACAATCAGACCGGAGGATTTTGTGGTGCGCGAGATCAGTGCTGATGGAGTCGTTGTGGGATTCAGTGAGGAGAGAGATCGTTTGCCAAGCGAGAGTGAACGTGAAGCTGTGCTGAAGAAGCTCGAAGCGGCGTTGCAGGCATCGCAGAAGGAGAAGAAGGAGAGGCCGGTGTTTGAGGAGCCGGCTGACGGGTGGCGAGCAGCACTCACCGAGCTGATTGGAGCCAACATTCTCGAAACCATTGAGGGTGTGGCCAAAGGACAAGTTGAAAATTGTTTTCTTGCATCGCCCTCGGGATTCCGAGACCGTGTGTATCTTCAAGTGTGCATCCAAGTAAAATACGGCAGCTGTGCTAAGAGTTTGCTTGAATTCAGAAGCTAACATTATGATAGAATTGTTTTCCAGGATTGGATTGCAAGATACAGAAGACGATGGCGGCGGAAGATCAGGACGAAGCACAGCAGATTCAGGTGCTGCTGGATCCAGTGTACAAAAAACTTCGAGTTGGCGGAATGACATTGGAAAATTGCGACCGCCTACTTTCATTCCTCCGAAAAGGAGCAAGTGATCCAGCGGCGGGCAAAGGTGCGCACTCAGATTTAACTATGTGTGTTGGAAATGGTTACTGAATGGCATTCTACGTACAGGACTCGAGTTAGAACACGAAGACACGAAGGAAGCAAGAACAGTGCTGCATCGCTTGATCGCCAAGAGCTCGTCGTCCTTCAAAACGAAGACGGACACTCGCAACGGAGTGCAGCGTCTGGTTGTGCAGTTCTTGCCAAAGAGCAATAAAAAGCGTAAACGTTCTCAGCCGCAAGTGTATCTTCGGTTTGTACTTCAAAAGGTAAGCCTCTTGTGATGTTTCGTATGCCCCTTGCCTTTTTAATCAGTTTGTTGGGTTTGATGCAGACAAACCAAGAGCATTTTGCGTGCTTGGACAAATTAGCCCGCTTACTCCGACGCCCAGTCTCAGCATTTTCTTACGCTGGTACGAAAGACAAGACAGCCGTCACCTTCCAGCACGTCGTGACCAGCGGGGTTGCACCTGATCGACTGTTGAGTGTCAACAATGCTGAAAGTGAAGCGGAAACTGGAATTCGTGTGGGAGACCTCGAATATGTTAGTACCCCAATGAATTTAGGTGGAGCAAACGGAAACAGGTTCTCGATAGTGCTCCGGGACCTGTCTTCGGAGCCGGAGTACATCCCTGAGATTATTCGGTCTACACTCGGGTCGTCGCTAGAAAACATCAAGCACCAAGGCTTTGCGAACTACTTCGGTTTCCAGCGTGTTGGGTCGCCAACGAGCACAGTGAGGCCGCATCATATCGGAGAGAAAATCATTGCAAGCAAATGGGAAGACGCTCTGAGGTTGATGTTGGCAGTTCAGGAAGGCGATTCCGACGATGCAGCAAAAGCTAAACATCTTTACCTGGAGTTAGGTGATATTGAAGCTTCTCTAAAGCTCATGCCACTTGGTATATCGGTCGAACGACAAGTGCTTCAGGGGCTAAAACGTTTCGGAAGCGATGCCTTCGAGCAGGCAGTACTGAGTGTGCCGTTCTCGCGACGCGTGATGTACATGCATGCGTACCAAAGCTACCTTTTCAACCGGATGGCATCATTCCGTTTGCATCAATACGGAACTAAGGTAGTTGAAGGTGATTTGATTCAGTGCGATGCTCCGAGCGAGAAAGCTATCGCGGTGAAGACTGTGACTGCAGAGGAAGCAGATGAACTGAATAACACTCGCAAAAATGCCTTGGGGTTGGTATATCTGCCTCTGCCTGGATCAAGCGTGATTCTCCCATCCAATGCGACAAAAGAAGCATGCATGAAGGTTTGTACATGTACTTGCAACGCATGGTGCTACGGCTCTTAACGGAATTTGTGTGCTGCGCACTATTGTAGATAATGAAGGAAGACGGCACAAAAGACGCTCTCTGTGAGGCCGGACCAGTGAAAGGCGCCTACAGACCGCTGATTGCCTACCCGCGCGACTTGGAGTGGGTTTGGCAAGAAGGCCAGGACAATTGTACGTGCAGCTTGCTAGCATCGCCTCTGGTGTACCAACTCATCCACTGACTTGTTGCTTCGACTTGCAGCACTCTCGCTTCAGCTTTCGTTCTCACTCGACAGCGGGTGCTTTGCCACCATGTGCCTCCGTGAAGTGCTGCATTCAGACATCTAGAAACGGCGACTAGATTGAATACACGCCAACGCAATTCATTATTCGGTCCGGCCGTACCGGTATCATTCGTGCGTGTCGCTACTTGCAACATTTCCTATTGCCAGTGCCATCGACCGGCAAGGCAACACCTCGCAGGCTCTACTTCTTGGCCTCCATGTCCTCCAGAGCTTGGCGCACAAGCTTGGCGCCCGTGACCATGAAGAGTGTCTGCCAGATGCCGAGCCCCAACCGCGGCACGATGCCCTTGAACAGGCCGCCGTAGCCCTGCTCCTTGATCACGGTGCGGAAGACCTGCATCATGTTCTGCTTGGGCTCGCCGCGGTCCGCCGCGCTCTGCATCTGGATCCGCGCGACTTCGAACGGGTGGTTCCAGCAGGCCAGGCCACCGCCCACAATGCCGGC
>JAHWLE010001454.1:0-11330 GCA_024679135.1 Phytophthora foliorum | reverse complement strand
GATAGACTCACTTGCTCGACGATTTCGAATTTGTAACAAGAAGCTCGCCAGTGATCGCCCATGTATAAGTGTAGCCGCCTTGCCAGTGAGCGCCGTTTTCACGAGGCAGCCTGCCCGTCCCCAGCTTTCTACTAGAGCCTGCACGGAATCTATAACTCTACTTTTGCCAGTACCACCTGCGCCTTCAAGAAACAGTATGATCTGGCCATTGCGTGATTCAGACTCTAGCTTCGAACCTGAATAATTTTCCATTTCGGCTTGCTTCCATCTAGATAGCAGTGCTTGTCCAAGTGCTTGGAAAGCGTAGTGCTGCCTCTCATTAAGAGTGTACGTAGTTGAAATTTCTGATATGCTTGCGAACCTCTTATTCAACTGTGGGGAGCGCTGACGAGAAGTAGAAGGTGTCCACTTCACGTTTCCATCCAGTAGACACGTATCTAGTAACTCTTTTACTTGTGTATCATTTGATGCGAGAGTAGCTGCCACTCGTTCAACCAAACCATTGTCAGTTCTAGGATCACGAACCCAGCTTTTCATGATATCCTCGGACAGGAGTTCATCCCAACTTCGAAGACCAGTGCCGTTTGCTAACACTTCGGCCGCATGCTTGAGCAAATGATACTTTTGGAATGTGTCTAGAATCCCTGTGGTTTTAATGTCTGGAACAGCTGAAGTTGGACATGCAGCAGGGTTTAAAGACGAGCTTTCCAACACAATACCACTATCACCTTCAATTTCCCACGTGTTCGTCACATTCTCATCGACTTCGATTTCATCTTGAAAACCACAATAGGAGTCAATCGCATCGACAGCGTCGAAGTCACCGCTGCCATCACTACTCGTCCCATCGGATTCGAGACCGCCTGTGGGGTCACTTGTAGCTTCCTGTTGCGCATGAGCTACGATTTGAGCCTCTGCCTTTTGTAGACCATTGTAATAGTCTTGCATATTTTCCATTATAGTTTCCTCAAACTTGCTGCGCGTCCCTACCCAACTGTTCATTGCACGCATCTTCATCCGTGCTGTCTGACATGCCAATGAGGTCTTTCAAGACTCGAAATGGTTTAAAAAGCACCAGTAAAAGGACAGCACGTTTGCACATCGAGTTTGAGCTGTCATTTCGAGAGGAAGGCATTCAAAACCCCTGAATTACAGGAACCGCATCAACACGCCGTATGCCAAGGCAGTGGGATTCGTGAAGGGGGTGACCTTCAAGTAGTCTCAGTGCCGGAGTTTTAGACTTTCCATTCTTTTTACGAAAGTACCACATCGTGAATTCATACAGATTCACATCCTGCAACTCCTCCGGTCGGTAAATGTAATCATCTAGATTGGACACAGCATGATACTTGGGGGAACCAACTTCGCCGTCGTCCTTTACCAACGCACAGGTATATTCTTCAGCTGTTGTGAGCTGTCGTATCACGTTACCTAGCTGCAGGGATGTGCATGAAGCGCTCGCATAGCAACAGGAGCCGCAAAACAAATACAAAGCCACCAGTTGCACTACCAAAGCAGAAACCATGTAATCTATGTGAGATTGATCCATTCTCCCATCGGCCACCGACGGCGGAGACACTTCGAGTAAGCGTGTCAGATTATCGGTCCTAAACGCATCTTGATCGTTCTTCCGAAGTGGCATTTGACCACAGTTTTGCTGTCGCAATAGCTCGGGTGAGAGCATACCAACCATGATATCACCTTTCAAACTGGCAAAAGTAGTCTCTCGATCATCAACAACACTCACTGCCTTCTTCAACGTATCACGGCAAGGGAACTCAATAGCCGCCTGCTGGTTTGCCTCCTTTCTTGACAGAGGACGTTCCCAAAGCGGCCACTGTCTTGGCCGAAAGCGCAGCAAAGCGTTCCCCATCAAATGCTGCGAACTAAATTGAAAATGACAATAACCACATTGTATAAGGGCGGGTTCTCTGGCATTGGGACTTCTTCAAGGACCCCGTTTACCTGCAACAGGATCTTTTCGTGCAATATCGGGGACAGGTAAACTGAAAAGCTCTGCAAATGGCGTCCCACACTGAGAGCACCCGCATTCTTCTACTGTTATGGGCAAGTCATTTGTCACGATACTCTGTGCGTATGACACTACCTGGTCCCGAAAGAGATCACCATTCGGGCTCTGAAGAAACCGCTGGATAGCAGAAGGGTTAGGTGGACAATTAGCTAGCCATATTAGGATGTGAATGTGCAAGGTTCCCCTGCCTTGAGTTTCCACCATGCCAAAATATGTCTTTACGTCACCAAGCAACCCTCGAAAAGACCCGTTTTTTTTAGTTTTTGGATCGATGCCAAGAACATATTTGATGAAGGCGTCAACTTGCTGAATAAAGAGCCGTGTAGGCGCGCAAACGTTTCTTCGGCTTGCTTCTTTCAATTCTGCCTGCTCTGGCAACCGCGACTCCAATATGTCAAACAACGTTTCCACAGATGATAAGCCTGCGTAGTGGCTCAGAACAAGAGAATTGTCGGTGTTAGGAGTTAGGGTGACAAATAAGGCCGGCTGACCAAAGCGCGTTTGGTAGGCAAACGTTTTGTGCCTGTATTGTGACCTTTCTGCATTACTACCCCATACTGATCTGCTCCCACTTTCCAATGTTTTTCAGAATTGTCGAGCAACGCAATCAGCATTTGAGCGCCATGGTAGACATCCTTGTCGCCTTCCCTCGTTCTCAAGGACAGCTCTTCCGAGTTGCTCTCCTGTCAGGCTTTCATATCCATCTGAAACGTTTGGGAAGCGCTGGCAATGAAAATTGTTCATAATGTACATGTTCTGCAATGATATTCGGTCAAACGCAACAATTCATCTTCAGCAAATTGGCGGGCGCTCAGCAAAGTGTAATACTTCATGCATTCTTGAGGCGAAACGCTTACTTCTCGGTATTCACCGGGATGCCCCCGTCCAAAAGGAAAAAGATGCGGAAAGATTCGAGCAAAGAGATCTCCTGACACATCGCTAGATATTTTATCAGACCTATGGATCTCAAATTGACGCTCTTCACAGCCTGATGTTACTGGGTGTTCTCTTGCGAAGGCAGAGACGGATGTATCTGCCAGTCCCACCCTCCGCTCAATTAGGTTTGATTCATTCTCACTCATGACAGGAACCACATCATTCTCACCTCGTATATTTTCTTGTTCTTTGTTCATCGATTCATTAATTTCACCAGTATCGTCGTCAACGCGCTCGATAAAATGATGATCAACACTGTCCAGATAACTATAATTCAGAACCGATTCATCCGACATTACCTTCTCGTACAAGTGGTTATTGTCCCGATAGAACTGGAATACGTATTTAACCTTTTGGTTCCTGATCCTATGCAATTTTCGTATTTTGTTCAATTGCACTGGCGTGAACTCGCCTACCATGACCACTCGGTATGAAGTCACGTCTTCAATTGACCTTGGTAGTAACAGGATTGGGGGTCCAGGTGTACAATCAAAGGCAATGCAGTGAGAGCGAATGCACCTGTGTCTACCACCGCGCATCACGCGTGTAATGGCAACGATACTGGCCAACTGAGTTATGAGTCTTTCTGGCAGTGTGAGATCTATCAAATTCGTGTCTAGCCTTCCAATATAAAATCCATTGGCGATCGAAAACTTTGGTAATCTGCATTCATTAATTGATCCATCACATTCGTTACACACCGAAAACCAAGCTCGTGGGGTTTCACTCTCATCGATGTAACAGTGTATTCCACGCGGCGAAATCATAGTGCCTTCCAAATCTGGTAAATGGGGTGGAGGTCGGTAGAGCATCAGGAACTTTTACCTTCGTCAATACCTTTATACATCGTTTCATGCACTGCATGTAGCAGCTGTCGTTGTCATCGATCCGACGCGATTTTCGTCGAAGTACCAGCCGGTCACATACGGCACAAACACATCCATCCAGCCCCTCGGCCCCCAATGCGCTTTGCAGTCGCCTCAAGCAGTCTGCACGTTCGCTGGCACTGAGTTTATGGTTCAATTCGAAATCATAGCCCCGCTTCTCGTCTTGTTGACATGATGTGCTACCTTTCCTCCTCCGACGAGCTCGAAATTGGCGCTGTCGAAGCCTATTAATCTCACGTTTTCGTTGGACATCGAGATGCTGCAGCAGGTTCTCTGGATCCCTAGCCTGTTGCGGAACTTCCATTGCGGCTGCACCAGTATCGCTGGAAGCCTCGTTGTACAGACGACGGAAACATTGTTGCCACCATGAGCCAAACACCTGCTGTGCTGTCTTCCACATGGACTGCTCACGTTGACGGCACTGGCTTCAGCAGGGTTAACACGTCGGAGTTTGCCAAGATGAAGCTGTTCTTGGTGGTAATGGGCATCCAGATGGGCTAACAGGTCGTCCTCATCTATAGGCTCCTCTACCCGCCAGCGTTTCCGCTGCGTCGGTGCGATTTCCATTCTCCCTGATGATAAATTGTATCTGCTGCTGGGCTGGAAATTGCTAGTGTGATGACTGAGCTGCATCATGACTCCTTCTTCGCGATTCTGTTCTTGACTGATTGCGTTGGTAGGTCGTACCGTATTGGTCTATCCATAAAGGCATGGGCCTGAATGGATCGTACCGTACTGGTCTATCCATAAAATTATGAGCCTGAATAAGATGTCGGTTTAATGCATTGACGTCGCCTCAAAATACTAACATCCTAGAAAAATGCAGAGTCACAGGTTATAGTTAAGGGCTCCAAACGGCAAACGTGGTTTACGGTGGAGTAAAAAAAGTTGAGTATGTTTCATGACTGCAATATGAACACCAGTTATTATCTATGATACAGCAGCGACCCAACCCGTGCACTTGTCTCCTCTGATTTCGCTATATTTGACAATCGTCCATTGCCTCGGCGCTGTGCGACCTGCAAACACACACGCACAGCGGTTTATTCACCAAACAATAACCATTCGCCAGGAGCAGGATGCGTACCCTGTGCTGGTGCCGAGCTCGCTGCTGGCGGCGGTCACCACCGCCGCCACCAAGAAGCCGACAGCGCGTGTCTTGCTGAATCCGTGTCAAAAGTGAAAGTGAGATCGGAGTGATGTGAAGTTGGCGCGTGCGCTGATACCTAGTGGTCTTGTTTGAGGATTGCGATCCCGTGACCCACGACCCATCCCCGTGGCTGCTTGTACTGCAAGGATATACAGATTTGGACAGAAAGATATGACGGACACAAATCAATGACATATTAGGTTTATTGAGTGACGTTCCATACAAACATTTAGACCAATTAGATTGCGGCACCACACAACGCACCAAGTCCACTCAAAGTTAGACGTGAAATGGAGTGCGTGGAGGACGGAGCAATAGCTCGCTTGCGGGTTTGGCGGGTGGGCGATGATGGCACGCAGAACGGTGACTTGGAGGAGGAGGAGGATATCATAAGCGATGTAGTCGTCGTGGTTGTTCGAGACCGGCGGAATGCATATTCTAATGGCCTTAAAGCTAAGGTGCTGGACGATATCAACGCTAGCCTCACTGTCACCGAAGCTGCAACGCTCAATGGTATCAAGTCACGGACTGCGGTGCACGCATGGGTTAAGAATGAGGCTATCATTAGAGATGCATGCAATAACAAGAAGAGATCTAAGTGCAGTGTAGATAGACAGGGTAGAGCTAACTTCTTTCTCCATTGTGATGAGCTTGTGCAGTGGATTGAGCAGATGCGACGGGACGATTTCCCGTTGAAAACGTCCCACGTCCTGGTGTTTCAAAAGGAGGAATATGCTGAATTCATAACGGCGTATCTTGCCAAGAACAAAGAGGAAATTCTGGGTCGGATGATGCGGTGGATGGTTTATCAGCGTGGGTTCTCATTCCGGCGGCCGACTAAATCGATCCTGTCCACGCAAGACCTCAAAGCAGAGCAGCGCAAGTTTTCTATTGGAGTTGGCGCCAAGGTAAAAGACGCATACGAGAGGGCGTGTATTTTCAATGCCGACGAGACGGCAGTCTACTACGATGACACACCCACTCGCATCATCAGCGAGCGTGGCGCCAAGAAGGGGGTCAAGATCAAGGGCCGTACCCGTTCAGAAAGGGCAAGTGTGCTGCTGGTAGTGTCTGCTACGGGGCGCAAGTTGCCCCCCGTCGTAATTTTCAAAGGGCAACCTGGCGGACGCGTCGAGGAGGAGGTGCGGGGTATTTCTGACAAGGTGGTGACAGTCGTCCAGAAGAACGCCTGGATGGACGCTCGCGTGTGGCTGGACATCTTCGCCGAGGAGACGTGGGGCGACTTTGTGAGCGACGCCGCGCCCGGGCCGCTTGCGCTCTACGTCGACAACCTCAAGTGTCACGTGAGCACTGCAGCCCAGGAGGCATTGGCGAGTTGGGGGACGGAGGTGGTGCCCCTGCCAAAGAATACCACATCGGTGCTTCAGCCCCTGGACGTTGGGGTCATGGGCCCGTTCGAGCAGAAGCGGCCCGTTCAAGCAGAAGCTTCGCGCGGTGACGCTGTCCGCTCGAGCGGCCGCGTCCCCCTCCGAGAGCGTCTGCTTAAGCTCCAGGGCTTGTCAGCACAGGAAAAACGTAAGCGCTTAGTTGAACGCGTCGTCACCGCATGGGATTCGGTTAGTGAGAGCTGTATAAAGAAAGCTTGGTTGAGAGCCGGCCTTTAATAGACGACCAGATTGGGAGGGGGACGTCAACAGGTGCACCTGCTGCCTTGGAACCCCGGCACCAAGGTCACCACATTGGTGTTTAACTTTACGGTCGATGGGGGGATTGAACCCTCGTCGCCCAAATAAAAAGAAGACCGCTAACTAGCTGAACCCCAGAGCGACATTTTACGACTCCGAATGAACAGAATATTGTGTCTACCTAATTTTTAAATGGAGCTCTTGGATTGGCTAAATATATTATTTTTACTGCATGTGTCGCTCTTTTGTGTCCACATCTGTCTGATACAATAGAAAAACCTTGAGCGTCATATCTTTCTGTCCAAATCTGTACCGATGCCGGCGGGTGCGTTACCTTTGGGCTGCCTGTAGAAGTGTGTGGTCCACGCTACAAAAACCGATGCCAAGCAGCGGTCGGAGGCAGCGTTACCCTTCGCTGCTGCAGGAAAGTGTGTAAGCCTTGTTTAAGAAATACCGGTATACTTGTGTACAACTCGTGTGCGGTACGCGAAGGCACTATAGTAATACACAGTTCTTGCGAACTGCGAACTGGTGTCTCGATTTCGATACCGGTACGTCCGTAGGCCGAGATGGAGATTTTGCAACTACAGCGCGTGGTCATACTGATGGGTGTACTTTCACATCAGTCTAGTCGTTTGTGTAGTGCAGGGCAGCATATATGGAGGAGGAGATTATACTGGGATAGAAAGCAGGGCAGCATGACCGTCACCGCTCTTTTAAAGTTCTACAGTTCTAGACTTTATGCACTCATTCCTAACAGAACTCCCGGGTCTGGTGCAACGTTGGAGTTGTCAGTGCAAATTCACCCAAACTTACTTTCCTCTGCTGAAACTTATTGTACTAGCAGGTGCTGCGGCGAGAACGTGGCCATATAAGTCCGGTGTACTCTATATACATATTAATGACATTTACCGCACTAACTGTAGTGGCTCTGTGATTCCTGTACGTATGCTAAACAAGGCATATCTAGCAGGGTTCACAAGGTTAGTCATAAGGAAATGTTCATTATTTTTCACAAGAATTGTTTTTCTGTCCCAGTCTTCGCGTAGCCCTAGTTTCTCGTGACTTGCGGCTGGCTTTTTTCTACATTGCATTTTTGCCAAAAATGCCATGCAGAAAAAAGCCGCAAATTACGCAGGTGTCGCGTGCTTGGCTCTGGAGCACGGACTTGGCTGAGACGCAGATCATGCAGGAGTGGATCTCGCCGAGCCAACGCGGAGCCATCAACTCTATGCAGACGGCCACGTACCAGTTCTTCTTCATTCTCATTCTGTTGACCGGTGTGGTGTTCCACGACCCGCACCAGTTTGAGGCCCTCGTGGTGTTCTCGCTGGCCGCGGTGTTCGCTTCAGCGATGGGTTTCACGTTCTGGGGTATCAAGTACGGCCGCCACCGCGACATCTACATATCTACCAGGTCTGCATCGCCAACACCAACAAAGGCGTAGGCCATTGTCACCAACTGCCAATTGGTGATTGAGTGCGTGAAAAAGGATTCTTCGGACGGGTGTAAAGCAAGTAGGGCTCCTACACAGCGCTTTAGATGCTTCATCCACAATAGCAACATATTTTTCGCACCATCGAGTTCACTCTTTAATCTATCAAAGCAGTCGCGACAGCTGAACGATAACGCAGTCACCTAAACGGACTGGAGACGGCACAGCCGCTGCCGATGTGCTCCGCATATCCTTCGACAGTCGACTTCCTTACCGCCATCTGCAGGCTGTCGTTGCTGCATCGTGATCATCTACGCTTTAATCACCCTGATGCGATTGGAATTTAGTCGTTTTTCGACTAGAGCTCGGCCAGCAAATGCGATCCATTTTCACCGTGCTCGCCTCGCAATGGACAGCGATCGCCGCGCCCAAGCGATAGGAAGCAGATCGATGCGAGCCGGAGGCTTGTCGATCGACCATCAGCGTGAGAAGGGGCCTGCAACTTCATGTACCGTGGACAGCACTAGCGAAAGCGTTGCGAAAAAGGCCCGCGGTGTCACGACGAAAGGTCAAAGAAACCTGGCAAGACGAGAGCACCGACAGCAGTTCTGCCTGTTGCTTCACAACGTACCCCGCGTGTGTGAATCAGTTAGATCGCTTCGGCACCAGTCGTCGACTTGAGGTGGTTGCTGCTACCGCTAGTCACCTCGACCGATTAAAAGCACTAAAGCCGAGCGGACGTCGCGGACGACGGTCAAGGTGATGCAGACAGCTGATAGTCGGAAGAGGAGCGTCGAGACCCCGAGATCGGTCGAGCACGGGCACCAAAGACGACGAGTACGAGCAGCGCACTGTTACCATCGTCGAACCGAGCTGTTCAAGCCGTACGAACAGCTGGACATGCCGGTCGCATCTTCCGTTTGGCACCTCGCTCGACTCTCGTCGTCCCCAGTAGCGTCCTGGTGGTGGAGTACCGTGACGTACGTTGAGCACCTTTGCTTTTCGCGAGAGGAAGCTGTGTTCATTTCCACTTTTGCCTCACTCCGAGCACTCGCCTCCAATCCTCTCATCCAAGTCGCCCCCATGGTCCACGTCTTCTCCTCCGTCTGCGCCATCGCCATCGCTGCCTGCACTGCCGTCGTCTCTGCGTGGCCCACGAGCACCGGCAACGTCGAGTACGGTGCAGTGTACGTGGTTGCTGCCGGTGAGACGTTCGACGGCGGCCTCAAGACGTACCAGCGGTCGGACATCACGTGCGCCGAGCAGGACGAAGGCGGCTGGCGCGACGCCATGTTCAAGCTCGAGGCCGGTGCCACGCTCAAGAACGTCATCATCGGCAAGAACCAGCGCGAAGGCGTCCACTGCGACGACCACGACTGCACCCTGGAGAACGTGTGGTGGGAAGACGTGTGCGAGGACGCGCTGAGCGTGAAAGGCGGAACCGCCGACAGCGTCACGAACGTGCTGGCCTGTGGCGCCAAGGACGCCGAGGACAAGATCATCCAGCACAACGGCTACGGCCACGTCAACATCAACGGTGCCAAGGACGCCGAGGACAAGATCATCCAGCACAACGGCTACGGCCACGTCAACATCAACGGTTTCTACGCCGAGAACTTCGGCAAACTCTACCGATCGTGTGGCACGTGCGGCAGCATCAAGGGTTTCTACGCCGAGAACTTCGGCAAACTCTACCGATCGTGTGGCACGTGCGGCAGCATCAAGCGCACAGTGTACCTGAACCATGTGTGGGGCAACAACCCGGAGAACGCGCTGGTCACGGTCAACTCGAACAACGGAGACGTGGCTACGTTCACGGACGACATCCACGTGCACTCGGACGAGGGCAACGACGACGTCGTCATCTGCAAGACCACGGCGGCCACAGACGGCGACGAACCCGAGGTGACCAGCACGGGCGTGTCGGACAACTGCGTGTACGATGCCGACGCGATCGAGTACTACTAAGCGCTGGAAGGGGTAGCGACAGCGAAACAAGTGAAGATCAGTAGAATGTCTTGCGTAGTTTAAAGTCAATGGACGATGGATGTCACGAACAGCAGAACTCCGTGTTTACCTGGGCTCTAGTCGTTGAGGCGGAACGCGAAGAGGTGGAAGATATACCGCAGATCAGGGCAAATCGGACTCGATCCGACATCAGCCCTTGGTTGACAGTCTCAACTTGACACTAGCGTCGTGAAGCACGAACTTGGCCACCAACAGTCCTCCACCGGGGAGTCCCAGATCAACTGTATGTCCTGAACAACCGGTAAACAACAAAATCTATTGGCGGGAGCTAAGCGAGTGCACTCGCCATTCGGCATTCAGTCGATCATCTACTCTCGCCCGCAAACTCACTTACGCGAACCAGACAATGCGCAGCGATGCTTCAATTCAACACCTGCTGCTCAGTAGAACTCGATCTTGTCCTTGTTGAAGACGCAGTTCTTGGACGGACCCTTGCTTGTGACCTTAGGCTCCTGGCCGTTCGTGGACGTCGTGGTCTGGCACACGGCGTTGGCGCCCTTGCTCGAGTGCACGTGGATGTCGTTGGTGAAGGTGGCCACGTCGCCGTTGTTGGCGTTCACAGTCACAAGACTCACCTTGGGGTTGTTGCCCCACACGTGGTTCAGCGCCACCGTCCGCTTGATGCTGCCGCACGTGCCACACGATCGGTAGAGTTTGCCGAAGTTCTCGGCGTAGAAACCGTTGATGTTGACGTGGCCGTAGCCGTTGTGCTGGATGATCTTGTCCTCGGCGTCCTTGGCACCACAGGCCAGCACGTTGGTGACGCTGTTCTTGTTGCCGCCCTTGATGCTCAGTGCGTCCTCGCACACAGCCTCCCACCAGACGTTCTCGACGGTGCAGTCGTGGTCGTCGCAGTGCACGCCCTCACGCTGGTCGGGGCCGATGATGACGTTCTTGAGCTTGGCACCGGGCTCAAGCTTGAAAACGGCGTCGCGCCAGCCGCCCTCCGACTGGCCCTTGCACTTGATGTCGGAGCGCTGGTATGTCTTCATGCCGCCGTCGAAGGTCTCCCCCTTCTTGATGATCTTGACGCCGTTGAAGCGGACGCTGCCCTTGCTGGTGGGCCAGGCCGAGGAGACCGAAGCGGCGGCGGCGAATACGGCACAGAGGAGTGCGATGGTGCGAGCCATTTTGGCGTAGGCTGGTTTGATCTTGTGTTGCTTGGGGTTTGAGGCGTAGGAAGCGAATTGCAGAATGAAAGAGGGAGCGGACAGCG
>JAHWLE010001453.1:0-11333 GCA_024679135.1 Phytophthora foliorum | reverse complement strand
CCCCTATTGGGGGCCTTTGCCAATCCTCAACAGTTATCTCAATTATTGAGCTGTCTGCACCGGGGCCACCGACCATCATGACTTCACTTCCCGGTACTTCGGCGTGGGAGAGCAGTCTCCACCGTTTGGAACAGCCCGAAGACACCAGTGAAGGTCGCGTGCACCAGTCCGAGCCCCAAGAGGTGAGTCGGAAGCGCAACACACACGCGGGACCAACCGCAGAGAAGAAACGCAGGACGACGTACGATATTCGCAGAGAGCAGAAGGCAGAACTCAAGGATCAAGTGGGAAAACTGCAGAAACAACTCGACAAACTCAAGTACCAGGTGCTGGTGGAGCAGGGGGAAGCGGCCAAGTCAAATGAACGCACAGCTACGAGCAACTCGGTGCTGCAAGAATTTATTCAGGAACAACATGTAGAACTTGCAAAGATGCAGGCGATGCTTGCTGGCCATTTGGTAAGGAAATACCGTACATGTAGCTCATTTTATGGAAAGTTAGTTCTAACGCTGTAGTTGTCGATTTCGCAGCAACAGAACATTGATATGCTGCACCCAGCGCAGACTATTATTCGACTAGGAACCGATCGGGCAGAGCGTCATAAAACGCTGGTAGCACTGAAAGACCACAAGTTGCAGGAGGCCAAGCGCTTCATCACGGCACGAAGCCGAGGATTGGACCCGCGATCTGCGTACTCTCAAGAAGAGCGGAATAACAATCCAGGAGAAGATTACTGTCTCGTGCTCTTCGAGAACAGGACAGTGCATGGCGTCAGTGCTCGGAATGTGTTTGATGCTTTCATTGACGTCGCGCAGAACGCCGAGATTATCATTTCGGAGCTCTTTGGCAGCATTACTATCCGCGAAAACAGCGATTCCGACCAGAGAGATCTCTCTCAGATGCGTCTAGTGACGTCAACCTCGCTGGGAACGATGGTGGAGTCGAACACGGTCATGTTCGCTGACTTCGTCGAGAGTAACGATGACGAGGGGGGAAATTGTGGAGTGATCGTGGCTGACTTTGTCGATTCGGACGAGCTTCATCCTTACAAACCTGAAGAACGAGTACGGAGAGACACGACGACGGTTTTCATGATCCGCTCCTTCATGATTCCGTCGCCGCAAAGCTCTGGTAACAAAATCCCAGATAAGTCCACGGAAAAGTCAAAAGAGAAAGAGCTTGTGGTTGTGGCCACGCGCTGGACGTGCTCTAAAATTCGACGCAGCAAGATGAATCTTTCGGCTGATGCATTGCGAGAGCTACAGGAAAGTACCGTTTCTTTTGGTGATACCATGAAGAAGTGCATTCAGCAACGACTGGGAAAGGCTGGTATGTACAAATAGAGCGGCCATCGTCGTCGAGAATTCCACTAGTAGACAAATAATCTGATGACGATATTCCTCAGCATAACCATTGTTTTTGATTACGACGATTAGTGAACCAGTACAAGGAGTTTCCTTGGGACCTTCTCACTTTTCAATTCACCCTGTACCGCTCACAAGACTGAAATGGTGCAACGCAACAAGACCAGATCGAAGAAAATAAAGGTGAAGCGGACAACAACTCCATACGCGATGCGCAAAGAGCGCAAGCGAAATTTGGAAGAGCAGACGAAACAAATGCAACGCGAACTGGACACACTCAAATTCCTGGTGCTATTCAATGAAGGTGAGATCGACAAAGCCACCCGACGCACTCAACTAGAAAACGTGGTGCTCCACGAGTTCGTCCAACAACAGCATTTGCCCTTCGCCCAAACACAAGCAGCTCTTGCGAGTCACGTGGTAAGATGCGTATTTTGGTGTGAATTGGTACTAATGATGGCTGCTACTATAGTAACTTAACGTGCTTTGCTTGTACATGTAGCAACGAAGTTTAGACTCTGCCCAACCCGGTCAAAGCGTAATTCATCTTGGAACTGACCAAGCTGAGCGCCACAAAACCTTGATAGCACTCAAAGACCCCAAGCTGGATTATGGAGAACGCTATCTCGCAGCAAGAAGCCACGGACTCGATCCTGCGTCGCCATACTGCCAGGAAGAACACTTTGACACCCCTAATGGAGATTACTGCGTAGTGCGGTTTGAGGTTCTACCCATCCACGGTGTTCGTGTCATCAAAGTGTTCGATGCTATCCTGAACTCCATCCTGAATGCCGAGATCTTTCTCTCAGAGATTTTTGATTGTCTTTCAGTTCGCGAAGACAACGACTTCGAGAGCTCCGAGTTTACTCAGATTCGACTTGCTTCGGCTGTCTCATCTGGATCAATCGTGGAGTCAAACACTGTTCTGTTCTCGAGATTCCAAGATGGCGCTGGCAGTGAGCACGATGCCTACGGAATTATAGCTTCTGATTTTGTCGATTTTGATGAATTGCATCCGTATCAAACTGATAAGCGTGTGAGGGGAGACACAACTTCAATTATCACGACTCGACCCCTTTCCTGTGAGACGAAAGAAGTTGGTCAAGATTCCACGAGACAATCTGACGTAGTGGTCACGCGTTGGACGTTCTTGCAAATCCACCACAACGACATGAACCCATTCCAGAATCCTGGTGTAGAAATGAAAGAGAGCTCCGTGTGCTGGGGTGATACCGCAAGGCGCTGTGCGGAGCAGCAACTTGTTCAAGCAGCCACGATCGAGGTAGAGTAAGCTTTCACGTCGACAAAGAACAGTCAATTTGACACACATCTTTTGCTACCGCTTAGTAATGTCTACAGCTTTCCCGAAGTTTTTGCTGCTTCAGAGCGACCCCAGGGAAATATAGTCACTCTACGTCGTCCGCTAAGTGCACTTTATTGTCTTGCAGTACGAATACACTTGCAACTGAAGATAACGGTAGCAGTAGCCGCGTCACTTGGCCAAGTGAAGAATCCAACATTTTGAATGATTAGTTTGACGATGGCAGGAACTGAAACATTAAATGCCGATCTGTCTTGTTATTCTGGACCACGATCGCAGTTTGTACAGTATGCCAACCTAGAACTGCCACTGGAATGAAAAATGAGTGGGTTAACCGGTTAAAGGACGTCTCGTCTCGCTATCTACTCATGGATTTCCAAAGATAAGTCTGCGTTCTGCTGTGGGCAGGTTCAATGCTACAGGCTTCTCAAAACCCAGTCTTTGAAGGACGTCAGCCAGTGCTTCGGCAGTAATGCCTCGACTCTAGAGTTTAGAGCAGCTACTAGCCATAAGCCAAAGTCTCCATTCCGTTTGTACACACATTCCGTCGCGACGACTAAATCAAAGTCCTGCGTAATCGAAAAATTGATTATTTTGTAGTGCTTCATAACAAACACCACGTGGATTACGTGCTCCAAAACAACACCGCAGGACTGCTCGTATTAATAGTTGGTGCTCTCCAGCCACCTTGTTTGTTACAATCCCTTGAGTCGTTTACTCATCTCCTCCATGCGAAATCTGTACTGGCAACTACTTTGATACGCCTCCAAGACTGGAGTCGCTCAATGCCATTCCACAATTTGCTTCGTGAGCCCAACATCGACATCCACAAACAAATTCTGTTTTAGGATTCCAACACTATGCCGCTGACCGAAAAGAAGCCTGGCCTCGAGTCGCCGGATGCTCTCATGGCCCATGGTCCTCAAGCACTCCACGACCACGTCGCAACAAGTTTTGAGGCTGCAATGGGACGTTCGCTGCCGCAAATGGAAGTGCGCTTCAGGAATTTGTCTGTTTCGGCAGATATCGTTGTGGCGGATGAGGGTGACGAAGCCAAACACGAACTACCAACGCTGTGGAACTCGCTCAAGAAGATAGTCACATCGAAGAAGAACGTCGTGCGCAAGGAAGTTCTCAAGAGCACTAGCGGCGTGTTCAAACCAGGTTCCATTACGCTGGTCCTTGGACAGCCTGGTTCCGGCAAGTCATCGTTGATGAAGATCCTTAGCGGTCGCTTCCCTATGGACAAGAACATCACGGTGGAAGGTGCTGTGACCTACAACGGCGAGGAGCTTGGAGTCGTTTCCAAACGACTGCCGCAATTGGTATCGTATGTGCCGCAACGTGACAAGCATTTTCCTTTGCTGACGGTGAAGGAGACACTCGTGTTCGCTCACGAGTTTTCGGGCAGGAAGCTGATCCACGAAGTCGAACAACGGTTCTTAAACGGAACCACCGAGCAAAACGATGCTGCTCTGGATGTGGCAAACGCTTTGTCGGATCACTATCCAGACGTAGTGGTTCGTCAACTCGGTTTGAAGAACTGTCAAGACACCATCGTTGGAGATGTGATGCATCGGGGTGTCTCTGGAGGTGAGCGCAAGCGAGTCACGACTGGAGAAATGGAGTTCGGCATGAAAACTGTGACGTTCATGGACGAGATCAGCACTGGCTTGGACAGTGCGGCGACCTTCGACATCATCAGCACCCAGCGCAGTGTGGCCAAGAAAATGAAGAAGACTGTCGTGATCGCATTGCTCCAGCCTTCCCCTGAGGTGTTCAATCTGTTCGACGATGTCTTGATTCTGAACGAAGGCGAGGTGATGTACCATGGACCACGTGAGGAAGTGGAGGGCTATTTCTCATCTATGGGGTTCGCTCGCCCACCTGGGCGAGACTTGGCTGACTTCCTGCTAGACCTAGGCACGAAGCAGCAGCGTCAATACGAGCGTGGATTGCCAATTGGTATGAACACGTTCCCACGCCTTGCGAGCGAGTTTGGGGCGAATTTTCGCCAGTCGAGGATCTACCAGAACATGATCCGTGCTCTAGAGGAACCCCATGACCAGGAGCTGATGACCAACAAAGCTGGGGATATGGACACAATGCCGAAATTCCAGCAGTCGTTTTGGGACAGCACTGCGACGCTGATGCGCAGGCAGGCGATGCTGACGATCCGAGAGAAGGAGTTTTTGATCTCCCGAGCTGTCATGATTACCGTAATGGGACTCATCAATTCCTCGACGTTCTGGGATGTCGATCCTACCAACGCGCAAGTGATGTTGGGAGTCATCTTCCAATGTATCCTCTTCTTGGCGGTAGGACAGACGTCTTTGATTCCGATGTTCATGGCCGCTCGCGATATTTTCTACAAACAACGTGGTGCCAGCTTCTATCGTACTTCGGCATACGTGCTGTCGTGTTCTGTCGCCCAGCTACCGTTAGCAGTTGGCGAAAGTGTGGTGTTTGGCACGCTGATCTATTGGCTCTGCGGCTTCGTGAGTTCTGCCGAGAACTTCATCATCTTCATGGTTCTGCTAATTCTGACGAACATGGCGTTTGCTGCCTGGTTCTTCTTCATCACAGCGATTGCACCCGATATTCACATCTCGAAGCCGACTGCGATGGTGTCGATCGTCTTCTTCATCCTTTTTGCCGGCTTTGTTGTCACGAAGAATCAAATCCCTGACTACTTCATTTGGCTTTACTGGATCGATCCTATCTCGTGGGCTCTGCGCGCACTCGCAGTGAACCAGTATCGTTCGGCGACTTTCGACGTCTGCATCCATGAAGGTGTCGATTACTGCGCGCAGTTTGGAATGAACATGGGCGAGTACTACATGTCGCTCTTTGCCATTCCATCGGAGAAATACTGGATCGCGACCGGCGCCGTTTTCATGGTAGCTACGTACTTCGTCTTCATGGGTCTTAGCTTCGTTGCACTCGAGTACAAGCGATACGAAAGCCCAGAGCACATTATACGTTTGAAGAAGGGAGCCTTGGATGAAGAAGGCAGCTATGCGCTTCTCGCGACACCGAAGTCTCAACCAACCGAAACAGACTTTGTCAACGACACCACCGTCCTCGATGTCAAGACGAGAGAGAAGAACTTCGTCCCGGTGACAATCGCCTTCCAAGACTTGTGGTATTCCGTTCGCTCACCGTCCAACCCCAACGAATCACTCGACTTGCTCAAAGGCATCAGCGGCTTTGCGTTACCAGGTTCCATCACTGCTCTCATGGGTTCGTCTGGTGCTGGAAAGACGACGCTGATGGACGTGATCGCCGGCAGGAAGACTGAAGGCACCATCAATGGTAAGATTCTGCTAAACGGATACGAAGCAACGGACCTAGCAATTCGTCGTTGTACGGGGTACTGCGAGCAAATGGACATTCACTCGGAGGCTGCCACGTTCCGAGAAGCTCTGACTTTCAGCTCGTTCCTTCGCCAAGACAGCAGCGTGCCTGCAGGTAAGAAATATGACTCGGTGAATGAGTGTCTGGACTTGTTGGACATGCACAACATCGCGGACCAGATCATCCGTGGCAGCTCTGTGGAACAGATGAAGCGCTTGACGATCGGAGTGGAGCTTGCAGCGCAGCCGAGTGTGATTTTCTTGGATGAACCGACGAGTGGCTTGGATGCTCGGTCAGCGAAAATGATCATGGATGGCGTTCGCAAGGTGGCCGACAGCGGACGGACCATTGTGTGTACGATTCACCAGCCGTCGACGGAGGTGTTTCTGTTGTTCGACAGTTTGCTGTTGCTGAAGCGTGGAGGCGAGACGGCTTTCTTTGGTGACCTGGGCAACAAGTGTCAGCACTTAATCGACTACTTTGCAGCAATCCCTGACACTCCGGAGCTTCTGGAGGGCTACAACCCGGCCACTTGGATGCTCGAGTGCATCGGTGCCGGTGTTGGTAATATATCTGGCAACAATGTTGACTTCGTGGAGTATTTCATCGAGAGCGAGGAGAAACGCATGCTGGACGCGAATTTAATGAAGGAAGGTGTCGCATTCCCGTCGCCTGATCTTCCCGAGATGAAGTTTGGTCGGAAACGTGCTTCTTCATCGTGGACTCAGGCTCAGTTCCTGGTGATGCGATTTTTGCGGATGTACTGGCGTACGCCCTCGTACAACATCACACGGTTTGTGATCGCATTAATTCTGAGTCTTCTGTTCGGATTGGTGTTTGTCGACTCCGAGTACACAAGTTACCAAGGTCTCAACAGCGGCGTAGGTATGGTGTTCACAACATCCCTCTTCAACGGTCTTGTTTCCTTCAGCAGTGTGCTTCCCATTGCTTCGGGCGATAGGGCACCATTTTACCGTGAGCGCGCCTCACAGAGCTATAATGCGTTGTGGTATTTCCTCGGCTCCACCGTCGCAGAAATTCCGTACAGCTTCGTCGGTGGGCTGATCTTCACGGTGGTGTTCTACCCGATGATAGGCTTCACGGGTTTCGGCACAGCCGTCCTGTATTGGATCAACATGTCGCTCTTCATGCTGATGCAGACGTACATGGGGCAGTTCTTCGTCTACGCCATGCCGAATCTCGAGGTGGCGGATGTTATCGGTATGCTCATCAGCTCTATCTACATCCTGTTTATGGGCTTCAATCCACCAGCGAACGAGATCCCCAGCGGCTACAAGTGGCTCTACGACATCACTCCGCACAAGTACTCGATAGGAATCATGGGTGCCTTGGTGTTTGCCGACTGCGACAACATGCCGGTGTGGGACGATGAAACGCAGCAGTACACTGGCGTTGGGTCTCAACTTGGCTGCCAGCCTGTGACGAACACCCCAGTGACCATCAACCACATCACGGTGAAGGAGTACGTTGAGACCGTGTTCAACCTGAAGCACGACGATATCTGGCGCAACTTCGGGATTGTACTGGTCTTCATCGTCGTCTTCCGCGTTTTGGGGCTTCTAGCTCTGCGGTTTGTCAACCACCAGAAGCGCTAAACAGCCTCAGAGGCGGCGTAGGTAGCCGATGATACGCATTTGCATTTACTTGGCACCCTTCATGTTGAATTCGACTCGACCTTCACTGGACGACCGCAAGATAGGTTTTCCATACTTGTTTTTAAGGAGCGATCTCTCACTCATAATTCTTGCGTCTTCGGCGAATCCCAATATTCCTCTGACAACATAATGAGCCCAATGCGGCAAGTGGGTACTGCTGGCACGGCAAAGCGCCGAAGTTCAAAGGAAGAAAAAAACCCAGTCATGGCACAAGATGTGCCTCAAACGAGTGATCAACCACCTGTGGTTGTGGTGATGCGGTGGACGTGGTTGAAGATTCACAGCAGCAGCACGGCCATTTCTAAGAACCCCAAGACTGAGACGAAGGAGAGATTCCTCGTTAGTTTATGTGGGCGTGGTTCCCGCCAGCACTATCGAAACAGATTAAAACCTTTACCCACCAGCCTTGCCACGCATGAAGTTATCTACAAGTTCAATGGAGGTCGGCAATGGAGAACACAGCTTGGTGAATGTTGAGGAAAACAAGAAGAAAAGAAACCCAGCACGACGAAACTTCGAGACATTCAGCGGCACTATAATACGCGAAGATATTGACTTCGAGAGCTCAGAATTTGCTCAGCTACGTGGCATAGCCAAATTCTCCTGGAACTACCACCGAGTATACATTGATTGCTTGTATTGCTGAGTTTAACAGAGAGACATCCAGTGTGACCCAGTTTTCTGCCAGATGAAATCGTAATTATATGGGGTCTTGCTCGAATATTCACGGCAGTAACATGGGTACCTCAAAAGGATAATTCGGCAACAGATCGCTCACGCACTAAGTAGAAGATGCTACCTGGCCAAGTTAACAATACTCGAAGCAAAAGGAAAGTATTCACAAATTGAATTGAATAGCAATTTAGAGACGAAAAGAAGACATCCTCTTCCCAGCAGAACATGCTAGTTCAGGTCCACAAAGACATGTACTTGTCCAGTCGAACTCACTTTGCATAACGCCATGATAGCGGTCGGTCAATGCCTTGAGTTCCCTCTTGTACTGCTGCAACTTCTTCTGACGAGCTGAGAACAAAGTTTCCGTTTGTATGATTGTCACAAAGGCAGCGCCTTCCTCCTCGGGCCCCCACTTGCTGCTCGCGCATCCACTTTCCAGCGTAGTTCTTTGCTTTCTTGAGTGTCTTGAAGGTGATTATTTCCTTCGTTGTCATGGGACACAGCTGGGTCACACAAAAAATTCCTGCATTTTTGCATTGTTTGGAAACATCGCGTCCAGCATTCCCCACGAGAACGGCAAATCCAGCGACTCAACTTGACTTTTCTGCCATTCGATACGTTTGGTAGCGATGGCCGTCAGCACAGTAACCTTGGACAGATCGCTCCATGTTGCCTAAATGCATTGAGAATGCTTCAACCGCTGGACCAAGTGAATAACCTTGAGTTTGTTCGCCACAGTCTTGAACGTACCGTGGTCATCACAGCAGATAGCTTGCTTCCAGAGGAGCTCAACTGAGTTGGAGCTACACAACACTTCATCGTCAAGCTTTGAGGACACTTCGACAGCACACTTCAGTAAAGCTTCCTGTGCAACCCCGGTTTCGAGGCCATCGGCCACTTGTAAAGCGACTGACAAGGCCATTTGATCGTCAACCTCGCTTAACGAATTCAGAACAACTTCACCAATGTCGCTCCACTGAAAACCTATAACTATCGTTACAACGGAGGGTATTACTTTGGTCTGCTCGCTCGTCCAACAGAATATGATGCTGAAAAATGAGTTCACCGATGCTGCATCTCCGGCATCGACCAACAAACTACACAAGGTTTGGCAAAACCAAGCCGAAACACTCGTCGGCCTCCGATTCAAGAACGTTTTGAGCACTGCAGCGGCAACAGATTTCTGCCTTTCCAACACCCATAGTGCGGCATTCGCGTTGATAAACTTAACGCATTTGCAACGCCCTGTGCCGCGGTCCAACCAGAAATTGCATAGCGAGCGTACGTGGTGTTCTTCGTAGGCCCTTCATTACCCATGAAGCCTTCTTCCTTGGTACCCCCGTAGGCTCTCCACAGTTCATAATAGTTTTCACGCAATGTAAACCAGCAGCTTCTTATCGGTGGGAACGATAGTATTCGCTTCTTCAAGAGCTTGAAGCCTCGCTCGAGCAATACCTTTCAGTGCCCGACAGCCCGTGTCCACAATACTTTTTTCGGTGTATTCGTGCGCGAGAAGCAGCGCGAAAGAATCATCTTCAGGCCCCATCGTGCTAATTGCACCGCTCAAACTGTGTGTAAGGGTTCTTTTCTCGTGCCGAAAATTAACTGGCATGGAGAGGGGGTAAACCAGCACGAGTCGATAGCCTTTCGTCACATTCTCCAACGAATACTCAGCATCAGCATAATGCACAGCGTAGTGTGGAAAATACGCAGCCATGCCGCCCGCCTTGCCAAAATCGTTCAATGACCGGTAAGTACAAGCAAGAATGAGAATACAGAGCAATATCGATCAAGTCACGAAAAAAAAATGCGTCACCTGAGCTCAAACTCAGATTACGACCTGGCAGTGCCAGGCTGGCACGATTGCGGCCAGCAGAGCGGTCCCACTTTTTTGCATCGGTAACCTTGAGAAGAGAGGCCCAAGCTATTATATCATGGCCATCAAGCTCAACACTTTCATTCTGGAATCGGACTCGTGGTCGGATCATCAAAAAAGTTATTTATATGCGGCAACAATTTCACGTGATCTGCCTCAAGAAAAACTACAGTTTCAGCATGAAAATTGTCGCCATCTTCAATTAGAAACGTTTCTAACTGCTTTATTCAATCATTTGAGCTCAAGAATGGCTCGAACCAAGCAGACGGCACGCAAGTCCTCGGGCGGGAAGGCCCCACGGCAGCTCTTGGCTACAAAGCGAGCTCTTCAAAGCGCTATAGACGCGTCTTCTGGCGACGAGTCCGTCGAGTATCTGCCACGCGAAAAAAAGAGGAAACTCGACGTTTTTGGGGACGACAAGTGGCCGTTTGGGGGCACTGGGGAACCCCAAGAAGTGCCCATTCCATCGCGAAATGGGTGCAAAACCATTAGCAATTTATTGTCAAAAGCTGATGCCAATGCAGGGGAATTTTCCTTTGGGGTAATAGCGGCCACTTTACCTGCTGTTTCAGGACTGGTGGTGCAACAAGTTGGACCCATTTCCGTCCCGTTGTGTCCAGAACAAGCGGCCCAGTTGATTGCCAAGTGTGACAAGTCGCCGTTTGGACGCAAGTTGGACACTTTGATGGACGAAAACGTCCGCAAGAGCTGGCAGCTTGCACCGAACCAAGTGGACATTAGGAACCCTTTGTGGTATTCTGGGATGGACACGTTGAGTGAGGTGATCGCTGCGAGATTGGGCTACAAGGGAGTTCCGATGCAGTGTAAACTGTACAAGATGCTGGTGTATGGGGAAGGAGGACACTTTGTGAAGCACCAGGACACGGAGAAGGAGGACGGAATGGTGGCGACGCTGGTGGTTCAGCTGCCAAGTTTGCATGAAGGAGGAGATCTGGTGGTGTATCGAGGTGGGAAGGAGGTGCAGCGGCATGATTTTGGGAAAAAGGAGGGTAGAGCGGCGTATTCGCCGCACTATGCAGTGCACTATGCTGATGCTGAACATG
>JAHWLE010001452.1:0-11341 GCA_024679135.1 Phytophthora foliorum | reverse complement strand
TCGTGGGCAGAGGACATGGTGCTTGGGCTCATAACCTGATGGAAGGTATGGGGTATACAGAGGCGCTTACAACCGACCCGGCGCAAGGGATCGCTCCTGGTCTTCAGGTATTGATCCAACATTCGCCGACCTTTGCGGGAAAGCGTGTGGAGTCATACCGTTTGGTAGCGAGAATTTCTGCATGTTCCTACACGATAACTGGTACCGCGACCCGGGATTAATGTGACCTTCTGTGCGTCTTGGTTGTTTAGGTTCTTACCCTAACGGGCATTCGACAGAAGAAGAGAGAAGATGAAGAAGAGAAAAAATGGCGAAAGGAGCGAAGTCAGCGATACCAGCAACGCCGATGAAGTCAAGCGGGATGCGCAATGAGGCCTCGTTCGCGACGCCTCCGACAGACCGGATGGCGTCGATTAACGAACGTTCTGACAGCTTTGAGGAGTCGGTGGACTACTCTGACACCAAGGAAAAAGATGAAATCTTGACCTGAAAGAGAAGGCAGCAATAGCCGAGTTTTCAGAAGCCGCCACGGTGTCTGCAGGCCGCAGCGGCGGAGGGGTGAGGTCGCTTGCGCGAAACCTCACCGAAGAGTTGAACGACGTGGCTGGTCCTGAGCCAGCACACGACGACGACGATGATGGGTCCGATGGTCTACGACCGTCGGCGATGACCGAGACGGCGACTTCTCGGTCGACCGGCATCTGGCCTCCTCTCAATGGAGACACCCCGGTCACCAACAAGGTTCTGGGCCGATGCCTGGAGCTGATGAAGACGAAGAGCAGCTGGATGCAGTTCTTTGAGCCAAACTTGGTACGCCAGGCGATTTGGATAGATATCGGAGGTGAACTGACGGTGCTGGTCGATCCAACGAGCACTCGACAGGTGGCCGAGGATATGGTGCAGCTTCTACGAGCAATGGGATGCGAGCCTCAAGTCATCCTTTCTGACGCGGGCCTTCGGGACTGGACGCCAGCCGATGCCGGCAAGGCGCTGCGGAAGTGGAAGAAAAGCTACGAACAGCTTTCGGGGTGACCGAGGTCAGCGTAGGCCGTCAACCGAAGACTCAGCAGACGGCAGATGCAGTAGACCAGTCAAAGATCCCGTTGCCTCAGACGCCCAAGAAGCGGTTCGGCGAGAGCACCGAGGCCGGAGTGTTCTCAACCAAGGGTGTGGCTTCGCCGTACTTCCAAGACTCGCACATGGTGACACCGTGGTCTATGAACCACACTGAACAACTTACGAGAACGACCGAGGATGCCTGAGCCACGCCGAGTACACGGCGAGGTGTCAGTCGGTCGACCAACAAGCATTACGATCTTCGAGATGAGTGATAGCGAGCTATTCGATGTTGAAGACTTCGGTGGTGACCTGGCCGGTGAATGAGCTCGCCAGATCCGCGAGTTGGGTGCCATGGAGAGTGAGAGCTCGGAACCGAGGCTGGAAATTGCTACACACCTTCCGCTCGGCAACATCAAGCCGTATTACGGGCTCCGCGACAAGAGCGAGAAGTCAATGCAATGGCTCCGAGCCTTCATTTACGAGATGAAGGGGACACACACGCCGCCCAACGAATGGTGCGTGGCGTTCGAGCTTAGCCTCCAAGAGGGTGCTCTACACTGGTATCGACAGCTCCCACGCAAGACGAGACGTACGTGGAAGTTGCTGAGCGATACGTTCATCAAGTACTACTGCTCACTGTTTAGCCAGTCGGTACTACAGTGCGAAATGAGAGGACAACGAGCACGTGTGCGACTACCTAAATCGGCTGAACGGCTACGCTCGCAATGCCGGGGTGCAGTTTGAGAACGGTGGGCGCGACGCGAAAGACCACGTGGAACATTTTTTTGATACCTGCGATGACCGAGGTTTGGAAGAACGTCTGTGTCACGTCCGAGTCAAGGACATCCACGACCTTGAATACATGGTTAACGACATCCTCCGTCGCCGAGACCGGAAAGCGGGACGTGAACACTCTGTCCGTCGTTCCCGGAGTGACGACGACGGTCGCTGACGAGAAAACGGGCGCACCAAGGATTCTCGAGACAGTTATCGTCGTGACCGACGCAGCCGAGAGGATGACCGCCGCCGCAACGAGTCGCAATACCGATCTAGAGCTACATCCAGTCCGATTTTGTGGCCGTGTGCTGAAGGAGAACGAGGTGAACTATCATCCAGCAGAAAGGGAGGTGCTGGCGCTGCTACAATTGCTTAAAATTTGCTATACGCTGGTAGCCGGCAAGACCATCCACGTCTACACCCGATTTCGACGTTGGAATGGGTGTTCAAGTCGAAAACCTTGTGAGCTTCGCTGTCCTGCTTTCTCCCTTCCACTTGAAGATTAAACGCGTACGAGAATGTGACGTTGAATTCGCTCAGTTCTTACAAGCTTCAATCACTCCGTTCGTTGGGCTCGACGATTCGCTGGCGCACATTGCACCACTATCCAAAAACTCGGCGAGTGTTTGGCAGGATCCCGAACTACTGTATGCCCAAGTGCCACACTACTTTGAGGGGCCGTACTCTCTTTCGACGGGTCGGCAAAAACGGAAAAGGGGCTAATGACAGAAGGCGTGGCCAATTCAAGTTAAACGCAGAAAGCGTGGTCAAGGCGTTGACGATTTGTTGTCCACGCCTCCTGACACAGAAATCCCCGCACTGATACTAAGACTTCAAGGCGTCACTGTGGGCAGTCAATCGCGAGGCGTCAGCCCGCAGAGATATGAGGCGTTTGCCCGCAAAGGGATGTGAGGCGTTTGTCCACGTTAGCCCGTATGTACCGTAAGTGCTAGCTGAAACTAACCCGAGGCATGCGTGCGATCTTAACACGCATAGCTGAGCTGATAGTTTAGACTACGGTTGGCTGATTAACTAGAGCTCTTCATGTAAGATGATGCATTCTCAACAAGGTCCCTAGTTCGCAATGCCCGAAGTATTCACTACATCTAGCCTTATTGCTTTCATACAACACTGTACCATTAGACAACGGGACAAGTGCGTTTGTTATGACCTCTTTGGCCGCACTTTCCGCACGTATAGCGAGAGCACTTTCCATCCTGGTGCTCGCCATTACTTCAAATGCGGCGGGTTTGTGGGCGGCCACGTCTTCCCGTCACGAGGGCTGGCAGCCATGTTGGGTCGTGTCTGATCTCCTCTCAATCGGAACTAGCACTTGCAAATTCCGAAACGACCTCGATTACGTTTTCACCTTGAAACACTCACCGAAGAGGTCGAACACACTGTCAGGTTTACGACCGGCTGACTCAGTTCTTCGCTGAGTTGCGACCATTTCGCCTGGCACATATACATGGGTGCGAACATGTTCATCCACCTGCTCCCAGTTTTCATTTCCTCGACGAGTCGGGCCAGGACTCGGTTCGCCTTCGGAGTCTCGGCATTCTTCGTGGCTTTCGGAACAATTGGTGGGTGGTCACCTGGTGCCAGGTCTTGACCGTCATCGGCATTTTCGCTGAGTTCCGCCGCAAGGTTCCGCTCGACGGGTCGAGGGTTCCCCATGCGGGTGACCTGCAGCGACAACTCTTTCACTTCCTCGCGGAGTTCGGCGGCCGCCTTCGCGTCGTCGTACTCCGCTCTCTCATCATACTTATCTTCTTCTTCTTCTTCCTCTTCATCATCCTCATCGCTTCCATGGCCGTCAGCATCGAACTCGTCGAACTGGACGGACCGCGTCACGTCCGCGTCCGCGGCGGTGACTCTGGCTTCCGTCGAGCTCGACTCAGCGAGCGGCGATCCTCCGGCCGTCGCCGGACTTGCGTCGCTCGGACTTGTCGATCCCTTGACCATCATCTCTCACTTGTTGCTCGAAACTTGGTTACTTGGTACCTACGAAAGCAAAGCACACCCCTGAATACCGGGTCGCGGCACCAGTTGTGGTGTTGTGAATCACAAAACCTTCGTTAGTGCGGCTTCCACGCAACAACACAACAATTCGCCGATTCAGGTCGGCGATGTTGGGCTTGCGCAGGGTGTTGGTTCCCTTTGCGGTTCGGCCCAGCCGGGTTCAGTTGAGGCTCCGCTCTCGCTGGGTACCAAGCTCCAAACAGCTCCAGAGGCTCGCCTGAGCGGGTCAGCCTCCGTTCCTCAAACCCTGTGACCTCCACCAAAGGATGGACGTAGGCGCGCGAGCGTTTACAGGTCACGGAGCGCAGAGTACGCTCAGCTAGAAGATTGCGGTGTCCTGGGTTGTGCAGGCTCACCGGCTCGTCGATTCGACGAGGCTTTGTCTTCGCTGGTAGCGAGAAATGCCCACCCCGGGCCGACCTTGATCTCTTGGCGCTACCAGTCGATTACCCTACAAGCTATACCTCTCGGGGAACGACGGCAGACATAATCCAGCCCGCGCAGGGACTTACCGGAAAAGTGTACGCTGTTCTTGGACTTAGAAGATTCTGCTCTGTTTGTTCTGTTATCTCTGTGCCGACGGGGAGTCCCTTCGGTCTCCCCTTCGGTCTCCTGTCGATCCTATACAAATACCTAATGAAATGGAGTCGTTACAGATCTCCCTGCGACTCTTCGCTCAGCTCCCTGATTTATCCTCGCCAAGCTGGAATAACTCGCAAACGGCATAAACTCGCTGGGTTCTGCCGCTCGCTGAGTCCTGGCGTTCGCTGAGTCTTGGCGCTCGCTGAGTCTTGGGCAGCGCTCATTGCATGCCTGCTGACCTAGCCTAGACAGCTCTAATATAGGTCAACCCAAAATATGAGTTCCCCCACACCACACATGCCTATAATCCCACTTGCCGATGCAGCTTGTTGAGCGGCAGCTTGTGCTGGGGTCAGAACCATTGTGCGGGTGCAGGCGGAGGCGATTTATTCCGCCCTCTCAAGATCTTTGAAAAATATTTCAACTGAGTAATGTTCAATAACCGAAAATAATCATTTCAGCCAGTAAGACCTGCGGAGAACGAGCAAGAGGGTAGGGAAGCTCGCAAAATGCTCGTACTCCCCTGCAGAAAGCGATTTGTGCTATGGACATCTAAAACCTCAGGAGCACTGTTCTCGAGGTTTTAGTGCTCCGCTCTTTTTCCAGGGAGCAGTGATCCCACCGTGCTCGTCCGAGGCTTGCACATCACCAGAGCTCCTCCTAGCACTCTGGCGATCAGAAGATCCATGCAGTTTCGGCGGTGATCCTTCTTCCGTCGACGCCTCAATCCTTGGTTCAATCTTGACCTTGACATCCTCTTGGTCAGACTCACGGTGAAACCCCGAGCCACCAGAAGATCCGGGCACGCGCACCATTGTGGCGGAGGGGTCACGAAATTGCTGACGCAATCCACTGCTTGCCAACTGGTCGCCCGGACTGCCGACTGTCGGAGGGGGTACTCCGTTGATCCGGTTGGATCGTATACCTTGTAGCTCACCTTGTGTACCCGACGTCTGGGCGGGTTACGCTCTTCCAGGTGGACTCGAGAGGGGGTCACTTGTGTTCAAGACTGGTGTGGTCAAGACTGGATGTGGGGAGCTGGACTGCTCCTTCCAGGGAAAGGTGGGGTGGCGACCGCACGGATATGCTTCACGCGGTCGTCCGGTGTAGGTGATCGAGTCTTGGTCGAGTTGATCACTGGGAGATGTCATTGGGTGTGCTCCTTGAAGCCCTTCTCGTTGCTTGCCGCCTCCTTTGGCGGGGTCTTGAGTGAGAGACGAATGTATCCAAACGCACCCTGGCTAAGCTATCCAGTGTTGGTGGTGTCTTCTTGGTCGACCTGGCAGGTTCTTCGTCGGGTGGGCCAATATACCTCCCTCCCCGGAAATCAGGAACGCCGCTTATGTCTTGCAAGGTAAATTCGAGTATCTTATTCAAAGGTAAAAGTCTTACAAATCCTTCTTTCTCTCTCCATCCCGCTTGCGTGTCCAACGATTGCACATCATACCTTGAACTTCAATCTGTGTACCTTGATCGCGGCACCTGTGTCGAAGTGATAGTACCATTGCACCCAGTGTCCATCGGTTCCGGATGTACCGCAGTGGTGGTATCATGTCGATCTGATCGGGTGTGTCCAGATGATCACATGTGTCCGGGTGGTCGCAGGCGTCCAGATGATCACATGTGTCCGGATGATCGCAGGCGTCCAGATGATCGCAGGTGTCCAGATGATCGCTTGTACCAAAACAATGGTACCGGGTAAATAAAGTTACTTGTACCACCAAGTCGGGCGTCGACATCATCCGGACCTATCTGGAGATAACCCCAACCATCCTGGTCCGATCCATCCAGGCGTGATCTCTTCCCATCAATGGAAGCTTAACCTGGGTCACTTCACCTCATTGATGATCTTGTGGAGAAGCTAACTAGTACACAGGAACCGGCTGCCGATACTATCGCCACGGAAAATGAACGTCAGCTATGCCACCACTGGCGTGGTAAATTCCGTCGTGTTCCTGCTGATTTTGTTATCCCTGACTGCTCCGTCTGCCATGCGTGGGTACTTTGGATATGTGGGAATAAGGCTAGACAAGTGCCACCACTCTGTGTTCTTGACGGCCGCGATATGCCCAGCCGAAAGCTGCAAATTTTGCTTCCAAAATTCTGCTCCAGCTTGACAAGATCATTGATGAGGCCACGCGAGTCTTCATAGACTGTGCAGACAGCGTCACCGTTAAAGAAAGTACTGAACGCTTGCGAAAACGACGCCGTGGGAAGCTCAGCTGGGCAACAGTAATGAAAACTACTAAGGAAGAAAGCGAAAACAACAGCCAGTTAGTTCTGCATGCCAAAGAGAACCGTGCAGCGCTTGAAGAGCCACCTCTTGTTTGCCTGTACCGACATACTATATTTCCCTATCACACGTCATATATTCCATTGTCTGACGAACCCGATATGGCTGCAGTTGATCCGATTCGGAGGGGGATGCCTAGCGAAATGTGGTGTGTGGTACCCCACATTGGACTGGTAGTGACGACGATGCTGGCGACGGCGACGCTGCAGCACAACCTGGCGGCGCTGCAGGCGCAGCTGGGGACGCTGCAGCAGGAGAACAGCGCGCTGAGCCGCGACCTGTGCCTGAAGGAGAACTACATCCAGCTGAAGGACCAGCAGTTCCGCGTGATGCAGCGCCGCCTCGAAGAGCTGGAAGGGGCCGTGGCCCAGTGGAAGGACCGATGGCTACAACAAGTGAATGCGCAACACGCCCGTAGCGGAGAGACAGGACAGATGGACAGAGTGGAGGACGCCATGTGGACACCTTGGAAGTGCAAGCCCGGGACGGTCGCCAAAGCCAAAGCGCTGGCCCAAGCGGCGGCCAAACTCGAGAAGCTCTCGCAGGCGGACAGGACCAAGCTGCAGCCGCTGCTGGCGGCGATCGAGCAGAGCCGGAGCGGGACGCAGGGCGACCTCGTGTTCGCCGACGTGTCCGAGGAGCTCAGTCGCGTCCTGCTGCTGCATCTGCTGCCGGTGCTGGTGGACGCCGTGGACGGAGGACAGCTCCAGTGCTTCAGCCGCACGTATCGCAAGCACACGATGGACTTTCGAGTGAGCACGCGGCAATTGGCAGAGCCTCGGGAGGCGGCAGAAGGCGACGAAGCAGCAGCGGACAAGGCGCCGCCCGATTGTGCTGAGGCTCGTGGAGAAGCGTCAGTTGCAGTGGACCGAGCAGAGACAGAGGAGACGGAGGCCCCGCACTTGTTCGACTGTGTCGAGCTGGACCGACGTGGAGCGGGACGAGCCTCCGCGCCCCATGGACCACGCGAGCTGCACGCGACCAAGGCCATGTTTATCTCCCGCCCGCTGAGCGGCTCCGCAGCGGCGCGAGCAGCTATCTCGTCGCTCGAGAAACACGGGGACAAACCGATGGACAAGGCCTCACGGCGCTACACGCTGACCCCCAAGCGCACAGGCCCGACCTTCGCAGTCGAGACGACCCGCACACATACGATGACCATGGGCGCGTTGCCGTCTCCAGCACAGTCTCCGTCCTCGATGGGCGTGCTGCCTTTGGGCTCGGATGGCGAGGTCATCCCGATGCCTCCACGCGAGAAAGAGGGCAAGGACGGCAAAATCAAGAAGATCGTGGGAAGCGTCTTTGACCGACTGAGTCGGCACAAGTCCCAGCAATCGCTAACCTCCAGCTCCTCGTCGCATGCGTCGCCTGTGCCATTGACTGCTGGCTCCGATGCTGCTGGTGACGAGGATGAATCGATTTGCGATGGCTGTGGACGCGGGCCGCTCGCAGGCGTCAAGTGGGTATGTCGGACGTGCCGTCTACTTGCAGGCGAAGAGTACGAGTTGTGTGAAAAATGCTATGGTCAAGGACTGCACGGCAAGGAGCACGAGGACGCGTTGTTTGCGCGTGTCGAGACTATCGTTGTGCGGAAGTGCCCGCGCCTTGCGAGTGAGACAGAGCTGCTGCATCTCCTGCGCGTCGGTATCTGCAAGGCCAATCTGAAAAAGTTTAGCTTCTGCCTCACGTGGATCGCAGACCTGCTGCAGTGCAGCCGCACGACGGATTTGCGTGCCAGGGCTCTGGAGATCGCCCATATCCCCCCGACTGTCCGCAGCGAATTTGCGCGGCTACTGCGTGAGCTTCTGACTCGCTACCGGCCGGACATTGAGCTCAAAACAGAGTGGGAACCGGCAGCTGGTGCTCAACACGGAGCTCTCGGTCCTGGAACTCCTGCGATGCGTGGAGAAGGAGCTCCAGACGAGCTGGATACCCTGCGAATTTGGGTTAAAGATGCCCCCACGGCCAACGCCGCGCCCACCGGAGCCGCAACTAGCGGAACATCGCTAGGCTAGCTGGTGGTCTGGAGCGAGAGCGTGGAGAAATATATATACTAACGAATATCTTTGTGAACTGAGTGTCGTTTGTGCTGCTCAATGGGACAGTGCAGGCTTTGCGGGGCGCTGCAGCAGCATCTGAAGACCGGCGAGCAAGGCGAGAGCGGTAACTGCAGCGCAGATTCCTACAAAACTTGGGCCTGATGGTCTCCGTTCGCTGAATGACTCGTACGGCCGTCCTCGATAGTCTAGTGCAGGCTGGATACCACCGGGACATGCGCCGTTCTCGTCTAACGTGCACGCGAGGTCCACCTGCTTGTGGGTGTAGTCGAAGCGCGCGTAGTACGCTCGGAAGAAGACTGTGCCAAGAACCACGACGTGAACGTCACTACCGATATCGGAAGTGTGAATGGAGTCGATCATTGCGGTGCATTCGCGGCGGCGCTGGTCGCAGCGAACGTAGTCGCTGCCCTGCAGTACGAAGTGCTGGCTCGTGGTCTCTGGGTTGTGGCCATCGCTCAGCAAGAATTCAACAGCAAGTGGTGGAAACTCATTGACACGGCAAGGCCGGCAAGCTGGGAGCGATTGCTGCTTGGTTGAGGGCAGAAAACGCGTCCCGAACAGGACGACAAGTGCCTGGACAACAAAATCAAAGACGTGCTGAGGGAGTAGCAGCATGGATGATCCAGAGTCGAGCAGAGCGATAATATGGTGCTGGTCACTTGGCAGCACTTCCTTGTCAAATGACAAACTCTGGACTTGCAAGGCCCAAAAGCCAAAGGTGTCTTTGGAAGGCTGTGCGTCGTTCGAGACAACAGGAAAGGTGAACCACTTGGTGCTGGGGTTCGTCAGTGCTGGGTCGTCGTCGCCAAGGATGAGTTGGGATGATGGTTGTGCCCCAGACGAGCTGCTGATGTAGAGCGAGAAAACCACAGGACTAGCCAGCACTTGCTGTTGGGCCAGCAAGCCTAGAAGACTCGAGTTGGTGTGGATCTGCGCCAACGCTTCCATTCCGAGGCCGATGACGCCTTGAGCGTCTAGCCCTGGGAGCACTGACCTCTGGTCGTCGACGAAGCCGAGGTGCACGTCATGAAGGAGCAGTTTGTTCTCGTCCGATCCAAGTAGTCGTAGGTCTGCCCGACCCGCAAGCCCTGACACGATGCCGCCACCGTAGCCGATCGCGAAGGCCTCTCGAGTTAATAGCCCACCGTCAGCAAAGGCGCTGGTCACCCACGCATCGCTGGAGCCCGTGTCGAAGACTACGCGTGCGAGTCGGGGAGGTAAGCCCAAGTGAATGGATACAGCTCCGGTGAAGCTTAGGTGGTCCTCGCTTTCCAGTGGAATGCGGACGAGGCTGGTAGCAGCTATGGCGTGCAGTGACACCATCGCCAACCAGCAGCACAGAAGTCTCGCCATGCTGTTCGTGTGTCTCTTGGGCTCTCCCAGGCGTAACGTCAAGGCGAGACTACATGTTGAGCACGAAGCTGAGCGAATTTAAAGGCAATGATAATAGCGAACTCTAGCAATTGGAAGAATTCTAAGTATTGCCGACGATGAGCTTGAGCTGAGGCGAGATTCTCATTGCCAGGAAAAGAGGTTCAGCCAGCAAATCCTCATATTCAACAATTGACCGGAAATTCACCTCGAGCCGGACCTTCAAGCCCGAAGGTGGCAATCAGGAGCTCACCGAAACAGAAGGCAGTGGCTTGCCAACGTCTCGAACCTCATCCTATGCGTCCGTGAGCAATGGCAATCAGGCCGCCGTTGCGCTCGCGCAAAGACGGCACGATGGCAACCTCTCGAAAGTTTCGGCCACTTCGAGCGCCGCAGCGATCGATCTCATGGGGCAGACTCCGCTGCCGACCGATCGCCTTGCCGAGTGCTGGTGCGAGGCTTTCATGATGAACTTCATCAGCCAGGAGGTGATCAGTGCCGCGCAGAAACTGCTGGGTGCTCGAGTTACGCACGGATTCACTTGCCTTTTGTCCCAGGAATCTGCTTCAGACGGTCCAAGCGGACGATTCAAGACGGTCTCCGCACGCGCTTTCCATACTGAGAGCAAGTCAGCCGGCCACATGGTCCTTTTCGTACAGTTCTGCCCCCCGTATTCGCCAGGGTGGACCTTATCAGTCCCTGGAATTCCTGAAATTGATAAGGTTTGTTGGAAAGGAGATGGCACCCATTACACATACGAATTGCCGTCATCCGATCAGTTTGGACAAATCGTTTTAAATTATCTCAGTTGTCCTGCTAATCAAGTTCTGGGGTTTATTAGAGGTGAGTGGTGGCGAATACAGGGGGCACAACTGTAGCAACTGCAACTGTGCATCATTACGGAGCGAGTGAATCCCGATGCTTTGACCCTCGAGTCTATGGGACTCACTTCCCCATTCTCCGGCGTAGCGCTTACAGGAAATCGCAGAGTCCCCTGTACCAAACCCACAGCTTTTACATGAAGGTCGTTGCCACCACCAGGACGCTTCTGGCCGCGGCGCTGGCCGTCGTGGCGGTCTCGGCCGACACGGATGTCTCGGTCTGCAGAGACGCAACGTACACGCTCGCAGATTCGCGCGGTGCCATTTGCTCCGGTGCCGGCAGTGCCCCCGCCGGC
>JAHWLE010001451.1:0-11344 GCA_024679135.1 Phytophthora foliorum | reverse complement strand
ACCTAAATCAATCACTTTGCATTTTGCCATCAATCGACCACACCTTTTGGTCAGTCTGGGTTTCGCCAGCATCTCCTTCGGGTCCGCCCGTATCCCGTCTAGTGAGATCTCGTGAGACAAGAAATCCACTTTCGATTGGACGAAGATAGTTTTGGTGAAGCTGACGCTAATTCGACATTCCTCGAAGCGACTTAACAGACGATCCAGCGTAGTTAGGCAAGCATCAACAGACTCACCACCGAAACAGATGTCATCCACAAATGACCTACGATCAAAGACCGGTACAAGCGAGGAATCGTCTGGTTCACTGTTCGCAAACATGTCCGCAAAAGGACTATTTACCAGCAGTCGAACAGGGTGTGTCGCGTCAGAGTTATCGCGGTCGGCCTCAAATTTGGTACGACTCCTCGTTGAGGTGTGGAAAGGACTCAGCGAGTCTCGGCCAGTCTTCTTCCGGAGTTCGTTAGATTGTGATTCAGCCTTTTGCATCAGTTCAGCAAAATTCTGCCATCCACCTTTCGGCCGAACGTACCCCCAAAGCGCGTTATCAATCATGCGTTGGTATATCATAGAGGCATTCTTCTAGGCAAATGACATGTGCAGCCATTCAAAGTGCCCCAAGGCACAAACGAACACTGAAATCTTCCTTGCCCGCTGAGCCATCATTACAGCCCAAAACCCCTTGCCGCGTCCAGCGAGCAAAACCACAGATATCTCTCCAAATCTGTCAACAAATCGTCGACAAGCGGCATCGCGTATTCCATGATTGCTGTGATAGCATTCCCCATCTTGTAATCAATGCATAGCCGGATATCGACCCCGTTTTTCTTCAGCACGATCACAATTGGCGACGCCCATGGACTGTCCGAGAAAGCAGTCAACCCAGCTTTCAGAATCCCCTTCAATAGCTCGTAGAGCTTTCGTAAGTACTTGAGTGGGGTTCGTCGGGCGCACTGCTTAATCGGTTTGTGCCCCTACACGTCAATGTCGCAGACGACTCCATAGGCGGGAGGTGGTAACGCATTCCCGCTAGATATCATAATGCGTTCATGACGCTTCAACACTTCGTTGCTGATCAATACTGCATTCACCATTCTTGACGTTCGGCGCTGAGTAATCCAAGATGGTTACCGAGGCTTCAGTCAAATCCGGGAGGAAGGCGAGATCGTATGCGTAGTCTTCTAGTCCGATGTCATTCGCAGGTATCTCCGCACAGGTCTTCTCTTCTTCGGTCCCTTCTGTCGCGAGACACTCATAACCGCAACGAACGTCTTCTCCAATTGCTCAACTGCACAATCCTCGCTTATTGCCTGTCCATCCACAGTCAACGTGGTTTCTTCTGGAGGAGGTTCACGTGCAACGGATTCAGCGCAGTCGACTATGGTTATCCGGTCCTCGTGGCTATTGAGGGTTACCGGTTTGGTATCGGTTATTAACCGTGAACCGGTTAGCCCGAACCGGTTCAATCCGAACCCACGCTGATTACGCCACCGCGGATTACGCCACCGTCGATTACGCCACCTGTGGGTACAAGATTGTAGGTACAAGATGGGCATCGACGTGGCGCTCTCTGATTGGATGAAGTAACTCAGTATCCAGTAAAGAATCAAGTAGTGTGTATCCAGTAGGTCTAGAGATAGCGAGAAGGCTTGCGAGCTAAAGACCTCAATCAATCACTTTCGAATCTTCATCCTACCCCTCAAGTGGTTTCCTGCCTCCGCTCCGGTCTCGCCCAGAGTGCTGCCCTCCCTCCGCTTCGTCAAGCTTCACGGTGTCCAAGATCCATACCTTCCATCAGTGGCCGTAAACATCCACATTCCTAGATGTGTCTGTGCAATCCGACTGACCTTCAACACTTGACGAGACTTCGGGAGGTCTGGTTTGGATTCGACTTGGCACTGGATATGTTGGTCGCTGTACGGCTGGTGGTTGGGCTGCCAGCCACTTCTCGTAGAGAACACACTCACGCTGAAATAGCGTCTTGTCCTTCACTTCAGAATAGACTAGTATCTGCCATTCTTCGTATTTTCGTGACTTCATCCGGACGTAACCTTCTTCTCGGGGCAAATCTCCAGTTGGTACCCACAGCACCACCGGAAGGTGGGCTGAGCAATACTTCAATTTCTCGGTAATGTTCGTCAGGCGGACTCGGTTTGGTTTCCCCCCACGAGTCGTCGTCACAGTCGGTACTAGCGCGTTTGTCCGTCGCACCCATACTCCGTGCGAATCTATTGCGGGTTGTCGTCGTGGGAGTTTGAAATCTCGCCATTCACGAACGGGAATCGTCAAATCCTCAGGAGGCCCCCCAGCAATGTGGCTTCCTCCTGGTTCATCTTCGATTATGTTTTGGGTCTCGGCCAAAGGGATCATGACCTCGTCAGGCAGTCGGGCAGTGGCATGAAACAAATCCAATCGAATTCCGGCTGGAATCGTAAAATCTGTTCCAAGCACCACGTCGACTCCTGCACTGTGGTCCATGATCCAAAGCTCGAACTCGTAGACGCGTTCCCAACCTAGTGTCACTTTCGCCAAGGTTCGGCGCGTAGTTATAATTGTCCCTTTGCTTATTCGTTGAACTTCCAGACGTCGTCCATGGCGCGAATCTTCCTTCAATCGCAGTTTCTTGGCGAGGTATGTCGAGATCACGCTGACATTAGCTCCAGTGTCGAGCAGTACCTTTGTTCGTGAGTCATTTACCGCCCCCTTGACAAGAGCTCGCATCCGCATTCTCCTGTCAAACTTCCGTGAGGACCACCACCCCAGTCTTTCTCCTAGTAGTAGCTTTCTCACTTCACCAGAGACTCGTGCCGAGTTCTCGGCACGTCCCATACTTGCAATACAGTCCTCGTCGCTGCTCTCCGCCGATTCAATACCGCCTTCTTCATTCACTTCACACTCACCGAGGCCGGAGCCTCTCTCCTTATCAAATTCCGTCGTTGTCACAATGTCGTTGTTGTGGTGTAGTGAACGCCAAATTTGGTGGTTGCACACAACTCGTACTTCGCCGAGAAGGCACGGTATTGATGTCGGCGACCCAGCTGACCGAAAGTCAGTTATTCGGAAATATGTGGAGACACCCGGTACTGAACTCGACGACTCGGCGGGGTGGATCCAGCGACTCGTCGGGAGAGACACGTGGAAGTGGCTGAAGGGTCGGATGAGATCCAAAACCGCTCCATTTCACTAGATATTTGTATATGACATAGGAAACATTAGATAGAGCCTTTGTGGCTCTTCGGAAGATAACAACTAACAGAGCAGAATTTTCTAAGTCCAAGACAAGCGTACACTCTTCCGGTAAGTCCCTGCGCGGTCTGGATTATGTCTGCCGTCAGCACCCGAGAGGCATAACTTGTAGGGTGTTGACAGGTAGCGCCAAGAGATCAAGGTCGGACCGGAGGAAGGTGTGTCTCGCCAAGCGCGAAGAACAAATCTCGCCACACGAGGCGAGTCGGTACGTCGGACAGCCCGGATGCCGTAACTCTTTCAGCTGGGTAGCTTTTGCCCCGGCGACCCGTAAAAGCAGTAACGCGCCGTCGTCCATCCTTTGGTGAAGGGCACGGGCTATTGGAACGGAGTCAGCCGAGCTCGGCTGGTCTCTGGAGTGTATTTGGCTGGCTTGGTTGCCTGGCATCGGCAAAGGCGAGACACCGCTGTCCTGGAAGGGCCGAACCGCTGGGGAAACTCAGCGCAGGCTACAAGCGCCGACCAGCTCGGCGATTGTTGTGTGTGCTGCTTTGAATCCACATCTGACGGGTTTTGTGTGTACCGCAATACCACAATTGCACGTGAAGATTACCACCGACCTGTGAAGACAGCAGGCAAGACGAGTGGGCGAAAGTTACTGCGTCACTATATGCATTGATATCACTCAATGGATGAAGTATGAATTATGAAAGCATTAGAAAGAAACATCAAGACTCATCGAAAACCGCAACGGGATGAACCTAAATCTCGGTGACACGGGAGGTATTACTCGGCGAAAGAGCTGCCGATGGAGCGCGCGATTCGCAGGCTCAGACTCGTCGAAAATTCCTTCGAAAATATGAAGACCAGCCCGGTTAGCCGGAGGCGGTGCACTCTCGTCGACGGACGGTGGATTAGCTTCGTTGGGATCCACGTCTTCCTCGAGATCCACTTCGATCTCCCCAACGGAAATCCTTTCTGGAGCAAACAAAGGAAACTCAGGATTGCGGGGACGGAAGTAGGTGTTGTACGGGTGCTGCTCTGGACGAGTCAGCCACCACACGCGCCAAGGCTCTTGACGGTCCAACTCGCCGATCCAATCCGAGCTGGTAGGGAACTATGGCTGGTTCACCAGAGCGTACATTGGAACAGTGGGCTCGAAATAGAGTTCCGGGTCGAGACGGGGCGAGGGACCAGCAGCTGAGCGAGCCGACACAGCCACGTGGAGTGCAGCCTCGAGCATCTTTACCACTAGCCTGAGTAGATCGCCATGACGCTTCCGTTCGGCGCTGTACAAGAGCCACATCGTGAGTAGCTCGATGAGCTCAGCGATAGACCGACCAGGGTTCAGATCAGGGTACAAACCCATGACCATGCTTGAGTCCACCAACCAGTGGTTTCTCTCCCAAAGCGCCACGAAGATTTTGGTCCGCGTATCACCATCCAGAGACTCGTCGAAATCTCGACTGTCGCCAAGAAACCGAGCCCAGGCATCGCAAAGTATCGCCAATGGGTCGGTCGATTTCGCCGACTTCTTCTTCGAGTGAAGACGCTGGCGAGCTAAGTCAATAGCACTCGCCGAGACAAAGATCGAAGTCTCAGGGAACTTGGCGAGAACCTGCTGACACGAGTGTGTCGGGTCAAAGACCATCATCATCTGCCGAAGCCCGTCGAGAGACATCGGAGACGGCACGATTTGAGGCTTCCCGTCGATTTCCTCCATTTTGACGGGAGACCGGCATGCGGTAATCTTAGCCCAGCAGCGGGCAGACCCACAGTGGAAAAATACCACGTCGCAGGTCTGCTGCATGGACTGTGTCTCGCGGGCTTCCCGCGCAACTGCCTGTGCCGCTCGAGCACGGAGTTTCGCCAGCGGCAGAGCAAGCGCGGGCGGAAGCTCAACTACGGTCAAACTCGGCGAGACGGAACTTGAAGGGGAATACTCGGTGTAGCAGTAGATGCCTTCGCCGAGCTAGCCTTTCGAGACCCCGTCGAACGGGGAGCTGTCGATGGGAGACTAGCCGTCGTCGACGAGCTGCTGGCTTCAGCCGACGAACGAGTCTTCGATTTAACCGGCTTAGTTGGCGGCTTGGAGCTCGAGGCAGCAGGCTTCGACGAGTTCTTGGCCTTCTTAGCAACCCGGCGAGGAGGAGTCGGGGCAGCGCGTTTCTTCCCCGACAACTTAGTGGGCACTTCCACGTTACACAGCCGGAGGAGCTGCTCGGCGAGCATCAGCATAGCTCTGCAGCTTACCACGAGGAGGAGCTCGCCAAGTCGAGAAATCCACCGTACTCGTCGAAGAAGCAGGACTGATCGCTGTCTCGTCCTCAGAACCCAAGTTTGGCTGAGCGGTCCCGCTCGACGGGTCGGTGGGAACGACGATGGTCGATACGTCTGCCGCAGCCGAACCATCCGGGGAACTGGGCGAGGGAACCGCTGCAATCGGAGCCGTCGGTGGACTCAGCGAAGCTTGGTCAACGACATTCGACGAGGCTGGAGTTGATTCAATGCCCAAGGCATCATCATCTTGGACGTCCAATTCTTCAAGCACGGCATGCGTGATGCACGTAGCATTGCGAGCCGCCACTCGTGAAGAACGACGTCAAGAGGAAGGCTGAGCGGATACAACCGGAGGCGCCTCAGCACGACTTGACACCGGGGTCGGAACACACGGAGTCGGCGGACGGACGATTATCGCCAAGCTATTCGATGACTGGCTCGCCGAGATACTCGTCGAGGGCGACGAAACCAGGTCAGACCCAGCAGAAACATGACTTGTCGAGCTCGGAGGTTGTACAGGTGAATCCGTCTCGATCGACGCGTCCGGGTGAGGACCCGGAACTGATGCGGCGCTCGACGAAGGGCTTGAGCTGTCAAGCGGCGTAACTCGGGCTTGTAAAAGGCTTGCCAGCATTGCTGACGAACTCGCCAGGTCCGGATCGGTTGAACTCAACGAGTCTGGCCGAGAGTCGTCGGCGTCCTGTGAAACCGACCCCGGAGGAGGACTCAGCGAGGGTCGCTGAGGCCAGTAACCCGTGGAACGAGACCTGGCGAAATTTGCGGCTGGGGTTCGAAGACGCTTCCGACCAGGAATAGGAAGAGACGGTGAATTCTCATCGACCACCGCTGTACTAAGCAAGGTGGTCGAAGCGTCGAAGCCTTCCTCGCCAGGCACCGGACGCTCGAACGCTCCACGCGAAACGCTCTGGGAGCGGCTTCGGCGTGGGCCGGCAACAGTCGGAGACGCAGGGTTGGCATACCGACGGAGGCGCTCGGTCGCATCCAGATCTCGGAGCGATGTGTTCCGCAATTGAGAGACCGAGCGACGGCGCCGATGACGAGATGAACGCGTGGAGTGCTTGGTACGGGAGTGTCTTGACGAAGCGGCAGGAGCAGCCGGCTGAGGAGTAGCAGGAGCACTCGCTGAACTCACCGAAGCCCTAGTCGCTGAGCCCGAGGAAGAACCACTCGACGAGTTCACTGGACGAACTCGGAGGGTAATCTCACTTGGATTCGGCGAGCTTCCGAGCTCGATCGACTCCGGGAAACGCTCAGCGAGGGTCCGGCACAAGCGGGCGTTCAGCTGTAGATCCCGCGGGTTCAATCCTGCCACGTCTGTCCCAACGAGTGCAGCGACCGCCATGTGGGGTCGTGCATGGAATAGCGGCCACTGTGGGAGATTACCGCCTTTTGACTCATGGTAACCCGGCGCTGCGACTCGATAGTGCGCCGGGCATCAGCCAATGCGTAGTCGCCACCCAAGCACGCAAGCACGACAGCTTCTTGGGCTTCTTGGAAATACCGGGTGGCCACACCGCGGAGGACAGTCTGAGCAGCCTTCATCTCGACGAGTTGTCGGCCAAGCTTGTCGATAGCCTGTTCTCGAGAAGCCGCCTCCGCCTCAAGACCCTGAATGGTCCTTTGGGCAGCTTGGCCTGGTCAGCTTGGAGCTGCAAGTCGACCTTTGCCTTGACCTCGAGCTGAGCGATCGTCTTGCTGAAAGACTCGACGAGCTCTGTGGTCCTCAGAGACGCCGCTCGCCAAGTTGCTCCTTCTCGGGTAGCAGTATCCAGCCGATGGCGTAAAGTGGCGGACTCGGCGATCGCTGTCTCCATCCGCTTGAGACGGGCAGCGGCGACCCTCTCGGACTTGGCGAGCTTCGTCCGAAGCTCAGCGACTTCGGCAGCTGTATCCGGGAGCGGAGCCACATCCTGCTTTAAAGCTGCCAGGATATCACCAGGAGAATCAGCGCCAAGAATGGAGTGACGCTACGAGGCATCATCAGGAGGAGGAGAGCTCGTCAAGAGGAACGAGACATGCTGAGCCAATGCAGCATCGCGCTGCTTTTGACTCTCTCCTTGCTCCGCGAGCACGCGCCGGATCTCAGCGAGGCCAGCGAAATCGCCTGCCGCGAGATCTGACGGATCCTGCTCGGACTCGGCGAGACTAGCCGAGTCGGGAAGCGGAGCGGACGAACTCGGCGAATGGGAGCGAGCAGAAGCTCCAGCTCGACCAGACGATTGTGTGGGCTCCGGCGGTAACACGGACGATGGTCCAGACGCTGTAGCTGGAGAATCATCCACGCTCGGCGATCTCGCCAGGTCCACGGCCTCAGGCTGAGACATCGACGAGCTATCGGGTGTCCACGGAGGCGACACTGATCCGTCAAGCTCAGCGAAGAATTTGTCGAGCTGCGACGGAGACTCAAGCGGATGCGCGTGAGGAAATCGAGGGCCGCCGGCGATCAAGAAGTCCGGCAAGGGCGGATGCCTCGGTGGAAGCAGCGAAAGGTGCGGCGAGTCGGAGAAGAACTACCGGATGCATGCAGACGAAAGATTAGCAACCCATCGACAAGAACAAGCGACACGTGAAGCAGCGGAGGCGTACCTGGTCGTCGGATGAAGGTGATGAGGAGCTCGATGAGCTCATCCAAGGGTGACAGCAAGGGGCTGAACGAAAGAACCGGCCGTTGGAAAGTTGGAGAGCAGAGTGATGGTCGAGACACTCACCAGCCTGGCTCGTATCACGCCCGGGGCAGTTGCGGTGTAGGGAAACTCATATTTTGGGTTGCCCTATATTAGAGCTGTCTAGGCTAGGTCAGGAGGCACGCAACGAGCGCTGCGCACCTAAAGGGTGTACGCACTTAGCTGTAACCGCACCTAGCCGGAAGTACGAACTTAACTGATAAGCCAAGACTCAGCGAACGCCAGGACTCGGCGAGCGGCAGAACCCAGCGAGTATATGCCGTTTGCGAGTTACTCCAGCTTGGCGAGGATATATCAGGGAGCTGAGCGAAGGGTCGCAGGGAGATCTGAAACGACTCCTCCTGTCTCGCATGCGACAATATCTGGCTCAAGCTGAATGTGGTGTGCACAAAAACGTTGTTAGTGCGGCTTCCACGCAACAACACAACAATTCGCCGAGTCAGGTCGGCGATGTTGGGCTTGCGCAGGGTGTTGGTTCCCTTTGCGGTTCGGCCCAGCCGGGTTCAGTTGAGGCTTCGCTCTTGCTGGGTACCAAGATCCAAACAGCTCCAGAGGCTCGCCTGAGCGGGGCAGCCTCCGTTCCTCAAACCATGTGACCTCCACCAAAGGATGGACGTCGGCGCGCGAGCGCTTTTACAGGTCACCGAGCGCAGAGTACGCTTAGCTAGAAGATTGCGGTGTCCTGGGTTGTGCAGACGACCACCGGCTCATCAATTTGACGAGGCTTTGTCTTCGCTGGTAGCGAGAAGTGCCCACCCCTGGCCGACCTTGATCTCTTGGCGCTACCAGTCGATTCCCCTACAAGCTATGCCTCTCGGGGGACGACGGCAGACACAATCCAGCCCGCGCAGGGACTTGCCGGGAAAGTGTACGCTGTTCTTGGACTTGGGAGATTTTGCTCTGTTTGTTCTGTTATCTCTGTGCCGGCGGGGAGTCCCTTCGGTCTCCCCTTCGGTCTCCTATCGATCCTATACAAATACCTAATGAAATGGCGGCCTCATGCTGGCGAGCCTGATCGCGCAGATCCTGAATCTCAAGTGTACCGTCACTGGTGGAAGCTCCTTGCTGGAAAGCGGCGATCTCGGTCTGCAAGCGGCGGATTTCTGTTGCTTGGTCCCGTCGAAGACGCTATAGCCCCTGGAGATTACCAGTCATCCGAGCCATGGTGAGATCTTGGCGAGCGCGCTCCCGCTCACGTCGGGTTTGACGCAACTCGTCCTCGAGGAAAGCGACCCGATGCGTGCCTCCGGCCATCGAGCTAGTTGAGGCGGCCGATCGTCGCGATCGAGCACTGGGAGCGAGAGATGGGGAGCGTGGACCGTCGGAAGTCTGGGAGTGGCTGTCGGCCATCCGGGCTGGAGCAGACGTGCGTCCTGGACAGCAGATTGGAGAATGCGGCCGAAGTGCTACCGCTGTACGGCACCGACTTCGGATGGGGGACGGTTGTGGTGAAGTGCTGAATAAGAATCGCGGACCGGCTACGAGAAAGGCTGTGACCTGCGAGAAAGGCAAGGTCACAGATCCGAAAGTACGACGTTCGGCCCGGATCTGATGGCGGGGAATGCGGTGGCAGCTCGACGTGAGCGTGGGTCAACAGATGTGTTCGGATTGGCGGAGGACGGATTCTCGAAGATACGCTGACCGAGGACTGGATCGAGAGATCAAGTCATGCGATTGGCATACAGGTTCCGGCGATCGGTTTGAGCGATCGGCTACGGATTCTGGCGATCGCGATTGGGTGTTGATCGGCCCCGATCCGCTACAACCTTGAAGATGAATGTACCTGAGAGTCAACGGAGATGGGATAAACGAAGATAGGGCAGAGCTCAGAGTATCCAGCAGTTGTAGAATGAGATCCCAGATGGGAGATAGACAGAGATAGGGATAACCATAAATCAGACTCGAATTTGCACTGAAACACACAAGTGCCTGCCAGACGCCTGGAAACGGGAAGTACATTGGCCCTACACGGTGTCGGCAGACTAGCGATAGTGGATCTAGTGTCGTAGCGTAAGGTTCGGATAATATATTGGCCGACCTCCCTACTCCTAGTGACCTATTGGCTTAGTGCATACCTTGATCGACCGGAATTCATTGCTTGGTCGGCGATCGCTTCGATTCTCGACCCCCACGATCCCGCTATAGGAAGCGGCAAGCACTCCAAGGAAGAAACAACGCCTCACAAGGCAAATCCAGGTCCCCGATCGAAGGTAGATTGCATCCGATCGGGATCTATAACCGCAGCAGAGCGAAGACTACCGCGCTGCTCAACCCTATCCCCACGTCCCGCCAGGACGTTCAAGACTTACATCGCCATCTCCTTCGAAGCGTCGAGAGAGCAGATCTAGCCCACCAACGGATACACAAGGTGAGACCAAGTTCAGCAGATCACGGACCATCGGGGGACCCCTCCGTTAGTTGGTGTCTGGGCGCAGTTGGGGAGCGGATCGTCTTGACCAGATTTTGACAGATCCCACTACACCACACTATATCACAACATACTACAGTCGTACTTAAAGAAGCGTGCGTGCGGGGCTAAAATTTCACAACATAGGACAGTATTATGCAGAGAGTGTAGATGAGCGAGAGCAGGCTATAGCGTTTGCAAAACGGTTCAAGTAGTGCCATTGTAGCTTTTGCCCTCATCCTCGCACCTCAGTAAGTATTCCATGATGAAATGCTACCATCGGTACACTTTTCTTGCGTTCGCTTGTTTGTTCTGAATGTCCTGCAGTAAGGTCTGGTGTTGTTATGTCTAGATGTGGCAAGGGTGTTAGAGGAGTTGGCACTAGTGGCACAAAACGCTACTACCTCCGGTCCGAAAGACAATGGTCACTTCAACACTGGTGTGTCCACATAACGGTAATCGCATTTTTATTGGTCAAAATGGGACGTTTTAATTTGTTGGCTAGGAGCCATTAATTCTGTCACCGGAGCTGGTGGCGCCAAAACTCGAGCCAAAACTCGCGCCAAGGTGCAGCTTCACAACACAATTTGCTCTCCCAGTAACCAGCCGTCCTCAAGATGCCCCGCTCGCCCAACTCCAAGGATCTACCGCTGTCTGTGAGGCTGGAGATCGTGCTGGTCCTCTCGGACATGGCCACCTGTGGAAAGCTTTCACGGGGGGCTATATCCGAGGCAGCAGCACGCTTTGGTTGCCATCGCAACACCGT